>JAHNEJ010002054.1:0-223429 GCA_022559845.1 Amorphophallus konjac
ATAAGTGGCACGGGCACAGGCTTCCGCCCATTCTTCTGGCAACTCCTGATATAATGAGATCATATTGACGGAGGAGGCTATGCTGGGCAGCTCGTGTGGCTGCGGGGGGTCCACTTTATGCTCCCCCATGTCGAGCTCCCCGTCCCTGATTAAGGACTCAATAACGTCCTTGAAGACGTAGCAGTCTTCAATGGTATGCCCGAGCACCCGATGGTACATGCAGAAGCGCGGGTCATCCTTCTTCTTCAAGTCGCCAGGCCTTTTCGTCTCGGGCAGTGTGATTTTATTGTAGCTAGTTGCCCATTCAAACAGGAGCTTGGATTTGTCTCGAGAGAAGGAATATAGCTTGTTTCTCATCTTCTCCCTTAGCGAGGGGCCTTCCCGCCACTCTGTGGTTCTAGGCGGCGGAGGGTTGGCCGCTCCCTTGGCTTTCTCCTTCTGCTTTTCAAAAGCCTGGAAGTCTAGTGCATGCACCTCCGGGGGAGCCGGCTTCTTCTCCGCCTGCCTGGCCCTCTGGCTTGACATGACTGGGGTGGAGGAGTATCGGGCCAAGAATGCCTCGATCTCCGCTACCACATTATTCAGACGGTCAAATGTTTTGACCTCAGTGCCGATCATCCTTTCTAGGATCTCTTTCTTTAAGTTTTGCTTGCAGATCTGAACTGCATCCTCCTGATGCAGGGGGCGCTTGCACCTCATACTAAGGTTCCTCCATCTTTTAATGTAGTCGAGGGCCGACTCATCATTCTTCTGCCTTGTGGCGTAGAGTTCAGCCATGGTAACTTCTCTCTCGGCAACGTAGAACCTTTCCTTGAACTTCTTCTGCATGTCGGGCCAATCGGCCACCGACCCGGGCGACAAGCCGGAGTACCACTCAAAGGCGAGTCCGGTAAGTGTTGAGCCGAAGAACTTCAGGAGGTAGGCCTCATCAACAGCCAGGTCTCCCATGACGTTCACATAGTAGGCAATGTGCTCTCTAGGAGACCCTTGCCCGTTGAACTTTTCAAATTTCGGCGGCTTGGTGATGCCAGCCGGCAACTTCCTGGTAGCATAATGAGCCGGGTAGGGTACCCGGTAGACGTCGAAAGGCGTCTGCTCCCCATCGCCCCTCTCGGCCAGCTTCATCTCTATCATCTGTTCGAGCATCAACCGGCTGACTGCCGCCGGGTCGACTGGGCTCGGGTAAAAATGAGCGGGCTGCGCGCTCGGAGTGGCTATCACGGTCGCTCGGGGGGCCATGGGAGACCCTTGTGAAGGCGGAGCCTATGGCCGGGCTGCTGCTGCGTAGTGTGTTTGCTGCGGGGGTGCGCCCCCGAGCGGATCGAGGGTCGCTGGAAGAGCGGCCTCTGAAGACTGCCCCCTGTCCCTGGGTACTTCGGGTATAACCTCGGTCTGCCAGGATATCGGGGGAGGTGCGTCCCGCTCACTTAGCTGCTTCTTGAGTGACTCGATTTCCTGCTGGAATCGTTGTATCATGAGCAGCATCGTGGGGTCAGCCGTGGGAAGACTAGGCATCCCCCCTCTTTCTTCGGCCGGGGCGTCCTCGGAGGATGTCGTGGGTCCGCCACTCGTGTCGCCGGTGGTGACCACATTGGCCGTGAGGGCTGGAAGGGGCTCTCCAGGCAGGGTTCCTTCGGCGGCTGTGGATGTCGCGCCGCCTGCCGCCCTCCCTCGTCTAGTGAGGGGTCCCGGTCTGGCGGCTATCCTGGCCACTTCTTCTGGATTGGCGGGCAAGGCCCCATACCGACCATGAACTCCTGCCATGTTGCAGGTGAACGTGTGCCAATTTCTGTTCTTATTTCTTTTTGTCGCCGTCCTAGACGACCTTCCTGGGAATGTCAGCCTGTCGAAGACCGACCGTCGGGGCGGCGCTTCCTCCCGTACAGGGGACTAGCGCAGCTCCTCCGGGCGGGTCCTCGACTCCATACTAGGTGCAGGTTCCCCCCTTTCTTCCTGGAAGGCGGAGGTCATTGCCCCCAGTAGTCTCTGGCGGCCAGCGGGGGTGCTACCCGGGCCTTGGAGGTAGTTTCTCATGGCCTGCTCGATCCCTTCCCACTCCTGGTCTGGGAGAGCGGCCTGGGGTTGCGCGTCGATGATAGCGACAGGAGGGGAGTAGGCCGTGAGAGCAGGGCGGGCAGCATTGGGCCGGCGCCCTCGGCGACGGCGATGAGCATTCTCGGACGGCACCGGAATGACGGGTGTCGGTTGGAGAGTGGGGGTCACTGCCTCGACCCTTTCATCGCGTCGGGCCCTCCTGGGGCGGAAAGTGCTGGGCCCTGCCCGGGCGAGTACAGTGGGCTGGGCCTCCTTAGGTACCCAGACTTGCTTCAGTTTAGCCGGCCTGTGAACTGGCGTCCCTTTTTGTGTCACGGCTGGGGCCGCGGGCACTGCCCTCTCTTTCAGCTTCTCCAGTCCGTGGAAGGAGTTGCGGACTGGGATGGTAGGGATGGTGCGGTCCGGCACCGGTTGGGACCTCTGTCCGTCTAGGCGGACTCGGAGGGCCCCGACGGTCATTGACTTCCCGGAGTTGGAGGCGCGACGCCCTGAGCCGATGCTAGTGTTGTTCCTCCGGAGCCTTCTCCGGTGGGATGTCAACCCCTGGTGGGATGGGCCGGTGGTGTGGTGCACGTGGTGCACGTTGCAGCTGAGCGTCGTTGTGGGGACGCTATTGTTGTCTTCGGCCACAGCTCGGCCGACGGCAGCTTCGACGGCTCCCGGAGCGGGAGCGTTGGTTTGAGGCTCCTCGGGAGCTCGTGCGTCGAGGATGTCAATGAAGGCCACCCCCAAGAAGTTGGGGAAGCCCACGGTAGGAGGGAAGCTCCCGAAAGTGAGGGGCACCGCCAGGTAGCCGCCTCGCACATGATTCTCCACAACCTCAGGGCTGCAGACAACAGCCATTGTCGGCTCCATGATGCCTTTCTCTACTTCTGCATTTAAGAAAGTAGCACAATTAGTATTACAAGAAGGGGGCCGCGGGGCCCCTAATTTCGACAAAGAGATGAAGGGTGGATTGGTCCCACCGGGCGTGCCAGAGTTGTGGACGCACTTTTCGTTTAACAATCATTTTATTCGTTTGTTGGTTTATTAAGTGCGTGGGCGTGCCAGTCACCGAGGTGACGATTTATTCGGGCTCCGAAGAGCCCATGGTGCGCTCGATCTGACTTCGTCAGACGATTGTGGGGTTCGTGTCGGGACCGAATCCCGTCGCGCCATAAAGGTCACGACGTCATTTACATCCCTCATACGAGAGAATACCCTTGATTAATTGCCGAAATTAGAGGCCCCGCGGTCGAAAGGAGTAACACTAATAATGCGAGAGAGATAGGGATAGATCACACTGAAAGTTGTATTAAGGCCATAAACTGTCGGCCGTGTCGGCCACTCGTAGACCTTTTGTATTCGGACACAAGTCCGTGGCAGCGTCACAATGAGAAAACCGAGGTAGATCCCTTCAAATGTCTGTCGAGGATGCGGCAATTTTTAATGAAGATTCAGAAGGTATCCGGAACGAGAAAACAAATCTGGTCCGATTATGATGTCGGCCCGAGGTTAGATCAAAGCCCGGCCATATCGGGGGGATTCCCGAGACTTGGGCTCGACCTGAAAGGGCAGCGTTGTTGTTCCTTTTGCCCCGGGTCCCGGGGAGAGAGCGGGCTGCGGCGTGGGCATTAGCGTCTTTTATCTAGAGCTTTCTTAGTTATACCTTCTGGGATTTCTGATTTGATGTTTACCGTTTGTTCGTGCCTTTGATTGGGATGATTTCTCTTCTTTGATTCATGATTATTCTTATTGTTATTATTTATTTATTATTACCCCTCCCACCTCTTTTATCGTGATTAATATTGGGCATTCGGAGTCCTTTAATTAGCGTAATTTTTATTGATTTATTTGTTATTATTAATGCCCTTATCGTGATGTACATACATGCATGCGTGTAGTGTGCCGGCGAAGGAAACAAGGTGTACCGCTGGAGGCTTGGGGTGTGCCGCTGAGGGCTGAAAAGGGCGTACCGCTGAAGGCCAAAGGGGCGTACCGCTGGAGGCTGAAACAGGCGTACCGCTGGAGGTCAATGGGGCGTACCGCTGAAGGTCAATGAGGGTATGCCGCTGAAGGCCAATGGGGCTGATGCGGGACGGACACGGGAGACGACACTATACAGTGCCACCCTCGGACTCTAAATGAAGACGCGACCAGCAATACACACCAGGGAGACGCTAAGCCCGACACTACGAGCTCCTAGTGGCAAACGTCGCTAACAGAAGTACAAGCTCACTCGGCGTCCCATGCGAGGGAAAACGTGGATCGTGCGCGGTTAAGGAACCGGCAGAGTTCAAGGTAGTCAGACTCACTTCCGGACTCGGATCGAGTCGCGGGACGGGTCACTCTCACGCTCACAGCGGTGACATGGACACACGGGCTAGGAACCTACACTCTCGGCAGCGGCAAAAGACCGTATACTAGCTAAGCAAATGAACGCCAAGAGGTTCGGACCATTACCTCCACGCTCCCGGCGTGGCGAAGACAACCCCGGCCGAATCACGGACTCCCGGTTAAACAATATCACAGCAATACAAAGATTTGACCCACTCCACGCAGGGAGGTAAAAGGTCACATGTGGAGCCCGGGAATCACGCAACTCGGGTTGACGGGCAGCATCTTGATGTCGCCCGGCGGTGCCGAACTCCGCGTTTTAGTGCTTTCCGAACGGCGGGTTCTGCGGGCCCGTGGGGCCCACGGGTGGCGCTGGCCTCCGGATCTGCAGGAGTGGGTCCCACTGTGATGGGGACCCCTGGTGGCACGTCTCCACGGAAGGCGGTCGGCCGGGAACACCGACCGGTGGCCGAACAACTCCGATCTCCAAGCTTTTGGAATGCTGCCCACGGATTTCTGCTTGCTGTTTTCAGGTGCGCGCTCCGGCGAAAACAGCCGCTGCGGTCGATCCCGACGTCGGATCGGGACGCATGAGCTATCGTTGGAAAGCTCTCTTCAAATGCTTCAATCTAGACTCAAAGAGATCTGATGGATCTAGCCAGATCTAGACTTTAATGAATTTACAAATCCCTGTTGTACAGTAACCGAGACATCAGATTTACAGAGTACTTGTCTGAGAACCACCGTTGACCGCCTACTTTCCGTAGGAATCAGACTTCAAGATCTTCTTCAACTTTGTAGATATTCAAACCATGAAGATGGGACAATTTTTAGAATTGGATTTGGAGCTGGTGGTGATTTGATAGGATTTTTGGAGTGTCTAGTGGTCGGATCTGGGAACTGGCAGAAAGTACTGTAGCTAGGACTGAGAACGAATTTTAGAAAATATGAAATTGACGAACCAAAAATTAAAAAAAATGGTAGATGAAGGGATGGATGTAAGGGACACCCAGTTAAATTGGGAGAACCAAAGAAAATCAAAAAAAGGACCTAAGACTTGAAACTCTGGGCGGGTGGAAATGGAAACAGACAGTAGACAGATCTGGAAACTGTGATTGGACGAAAATCAAAAAATACCAAATGAGATGTTTATGACAAACCAAAATTCTGAGGACGTGCTGGACACCTCTGGGACATCCAGTAAAAGTTTCAGCTCGATCTGAGGCCGTGGCTGAGACTGGAATTTCGTGGAAGTGGCTGTGGTACTGCGTGGACAGAACTCCGGTGGTGGCGATGGCGGCTCGTGGCGGCGGCGGCGATGACCGGAACTGATAGGGGAGGAGTCACACCTCCAGAGACAACCTTCACAGCTGCAAGGGGGAAGAGAGGGGCGCACCAAGCTGGAGCTCCAACAATTTCTTGATTCCAAATGGCATTAATTCATCAAAAATGGAAATTACAAGCATATATAGGTCACCAATCTAATCAATCCTCCACCGTTGGATCTAGGGGTGGGAGATTGAGGGCTAGGATTGCATGTGACCATCCACACAAATGAAAATTAAAAAAAAATAAAGGGGGGGGCGGCCTATTGACTAGAATGGCAAGGATGTGGAAGTTGGACTTGGTAGGTGGGGGTAGGTGGCCTCTCATTTGGACTTTTCAAGTCCATTGTCCCCCATGTGTCCAAATACCATTCAAACTTCTAGATGCTCCCATGTGGCATGTTGACTGGCCCCATGTGAGACCCTAGGCTGAGGTGGCCCAATGTGGTGGGGCCCGGGGGGCCCGTGGGGCCCACGGGGTCCGAAATGCTCGTAAGCCCCTATTACACTCAAAATGGCAAACCGAATGCAACGAAATAAATACAAATTACACACACATAAAGTCTAACTAAATATAATAAATGGGGAAGCTCAAGGCGGAGTCTCCAGGCTGTCTCCGAGCCAGATGGATGCTGTGGTGGCTCGTGTCGTGCTCCGCGTGCGGTACCGGTGGCTCGGCGTGTCGTGCCGATCGACTGCTCGGGTGTCCGCACCAATTCTCCCCGGGTGGGAGAAACTCGACCCTGTCGAGTAAGGGTCTGCATCGCTCCTGTATCGCTCCAAAAGGTCCGGATCGATCCGCTGCAACTCGCCATGTGTGATCCAAGTGTCCTCAGTAGCGGGCCGTCCTCTCCATCGCACTAGGTAGCGCGGGTAAGATCCACTCCTGGTAACTGTCACCTGCTCGTCCAGTATACGATCTATATGCTCACGCTGCCGTGAAAAAGGGGCTGGAGGTGGAAGTGGACACTCAGGTGTGGGATCACTCTCAAGGGGAGGAGATGGCTCAAAAGGCTCACTAGGGATCACCGCTGGGTCCCTATATGCAACAAGATCCGATACATTGAAGGTAGAGCTTATACCATATTCCTCGGGCAGGTCCACAACGTATGCATTGGATCCAACGCGTTTCAACACTCTGAATGGACCGGCTCCGCGAGCTTGCAACTTCTTAACGGTTCCAGAGGGAAACCGTTCAGGTCTTACCCTGATCATGACATATTCACCCTCCTGGAACTCTCGGTGGTGTCGGTGGGCATCGGCTAACTCCTTGTACCGTGCATTGCTGGACTCAATGTGACGACGGATGTCGTCATGCAAACTCCTAACATGCCTAGCAAATGACTCGGCCGACTCCGACACTCTAGCATGGACAGGCATGGGGACAAGGTCAACGGGTTTCCTAGGCCTACGACCTGTGACAATTTCAAATGGACTCATGCCAGTAGACCTATTCACCGAATCATTATATGCAAACTCAGCCATAGGTAGAATGAGATCCCAATCCCCAATGCGGTCCCTAACAAGACATCTCAAAAGATCACCCAGACTCCTATTGACCACCTCGGTCTGACCATCTGTCTGGGGATGGTATGCAGTGGAAAACTTGAGGTGCGTACCCATCATATGCCATAGTGTCTTCCAAAAATAGGAAGTGAACCTAACATCACGGTCAGACACTATAGTGCGAGGCAACCCGAACTTGCACACCACATGAGTAAGGAATAGGCGGGCTACCCTAGAAGCATCCGAAGTCTTCGAGCAGGGGATAAAGAGGGCCATCTTCGAGAAACGGTCAACCACCACATAGACCGAGTCATGCTTCCTAGAGGTACGTGGCAATCCCAAAATAAAATCCATACTAACATCCTGCCACGGGGCATCAGGCACGGGGAGAGGCGTATAAAGACCCGAGCTTTGCTTCTTCATCTTGGCCGTAGCACAAGTACGGCATTGAGCCACGATGTTAGCAACATCGCGCTTCAAGCTCGGCCAATAAAAACGATGCTCCACTGCCTCAATAGTCTTGTTCCGACCAAAGTGGCCGGCTAGACCTCCCGCATGTAGTTCCCACACTAAGAAATCTCGAACCGAAGTTCGGGGTACACATAGCCTGCTACCTCGAAAGAGGTAACCCTCCTGAAGCACATACTCATCAAGGTCTCTTGAGGGTCCGGCCTGGAGGGTGGTAAAAATCTGACCAAAGTCAGGACAATCAACATAGGCCTCCTTCATCTTTTCTAACCCTATGACCTCGGCACTCATGGTGGTAAGCAAACATGCTCGCCGACTCAAGGCATCAGCCACCTTGTTCTCCACTCCAGCCTTATGTTTAAGCACAAAGGTGAACTGCTGGAGATACTCGACCCAACGACTATGACGCGAATTAAGCTTCTTTTGCGAATGGAGGTACCTCAATGCCTCGTGGTCGGAGTATAAGACAAACTCCTGATGTAAAAGATAGTGCCTCCAATGCCTAAGAGCCTGAACAACTGCGTAGAATTCTTTATCATACGTGGAATATCGCAGTTTCGCGTCATTCAGCTTCTCGCTGAAATATGCGATCGGGTGGGACTCCTGACTCAAAACTCCTCCAATCCCAACACCCGATGCATCACAACAGACCTCAAACACCTTCGAGAAATCAGGCAGTCGAAGGATAGGTGTCTGGGTCATACGCTCCTTGATGTCCCTGAAGGCAGCAGATGCGGCCTTCGTCCAAACAAATGTGCCCTTACGGATGCAATCCGTGATCGGGGCAGTGACGGAGCTAAATCCGCGGATGAAGCGACGATAGAACGTCGCAAGGCCATGAAAGCTGCGGACATCATGAACCGTACGGGGTTCCGGCCACTCAACAATGGCCCGGACCTTCTCCGGATCGGCGGAGACCCCAGTACTAGACACAATGAAACCCAAGAAGGTAAGCTGAGATGTCATGAAAGCACACTTCTGTGGGTTCGCAAACAACTGCTCTCGCCGAAGAAGTATACAGACCTGCCGAAGGTGGTCTAAGTGGTCCCCTGTGGTGCGGCTATAGATAAGGATATCATCAAAATACACCACTACAAAGACTCCAATGAAAGGTCGAAGGACCTGAGTCATGAGCCGCATGAAAGTGCTAGGGGCATTGGTCAACCCAAAAGGCATGACCAACCACTCATATAGACCGTCCTTGGTCTTAAATGCGGTCTTCCACTCATCACCTGGTCTAATCCTCACCTGATGATAGCCGCTCTTAAGATCGATCTTCGAAAAGATAGTGGCACCTGCCATCATGTCCAACATGTCATCAAGGCGGGGAATAGGGAACCTGTACTTCACGGTGATTTTGTTGATGGCACGACTATCAATGCACATTCTCCACGTGCCATCCTTCTTCGGGGCGAGTAATGCGGGTACAGCACATGGACTCATGCTGTCCCGGACAGATCCTCTCTGCACAAGCTCATCGACCTGCCGTTTAAGCTCGGCATGCTCCGTGGGGCTCATTCGATAATGAGGAAGATTGGGCAAAGAAGAGCCCGGAACAAGGTCGATGGCATGCTGAATATCCCGCATAGGTGGGAGTCCCTCGGGAAGCTCATCGGGGAATACATCAGCATACTCCTGCAGAATGGGAACAACCTCGGGTGGGAGCTCACCCTCGGAGTCCCGCTCCACCTCTCGGACCGTAATGGCAAACACCGGACAGCCCTGACTAAGCTCCTGCTCCATTTCCCGGGAGCTAATCATCATCAATCTCCTCGTCGAGGGCTCTCCTGGGCCAGAGGTAACGGTCATAGCCCGCGCTGGGGATGGGGTACTAGGCCCTGGAACGGAAGGCTTCGGAGTACTAGGGCCAGTAGGACCCCTAACAGATGGGCTCCTGGGCCGAACGGGTTGGAGGGTGACCCGCTGGCCATCGTGGTCGAAGGTACAGGTGTTCGACCGACCATGGAGTGTGGCATCTCGGTCGAATAACCATGGCCTACCAAGAATGATACTTCCCACTTCCATGGGAAGAACATCACACCAGATCTCGTCACGGTAGGAGTGGAGCTGCAGCGGGACCAAGCACCGCAGCCTGACCGAAATGGAAGTTGTATCCACCCATGATACCTGGTAGGGGCAAGGGTGGTCTACGGGTGTGAGACCAAGACGAGTGACAGCGTTCGTGGAGATTGCATTGATACAACTCCCGCTATCGATGACCACCTTGCAAATTTGCTTTCCCAGCCTACAGAATACATGAAGGATAGTGGTCCGACGCCAGTCATCACTGACCTGTGGCTGGGTGAGGATACATCTGACGACCCCCACATGGGTATCGTCTAACTGCTGGGCATCCTGGGCCTCACCTCCCATCTCATAGTACTCGTCAGCTAGCTCTTCATCTGCCTCATAGCTGACTAACTCTAGGCCCGCAGGGGTGGTATCCTCAGCCTGTGTGTCCCCAATGTGAAGAGATGGGCGAGTGGGACACTGGTTGGCGAAATGGCCAAACCCATTGCAGCGATAACACTGCTGCCGTGATCCATTAGGCTCCCCAATCATAGGTCCTTTACCTTTATCCTCCCGACGGATAGGAGGCGTAGGCAACAAAGGACGTGCGGGTGGTGCAGGTGCCGGTGGACGGGCTATGGGTGGGGCCGTAAGATGCTGGGGACGAGGAAGGTCCCTCGGGGGTGGAGGGCGAGGCCTAGGAGCAAAGGGCTCGTGGCGAGCGGGCTCCTGAGGTCGAGCCATGGGGGCCCTCGGATATGTGCCAGATGAGCCACGGGACTCGACACTACGAAGGGGAAAGGAGCCCAACCGATGGGGTGACTCGAACTCGGCCTCGAACTGCTCCAATTCGAGAGCAATCTGATATGCCTGCTCCAAAGTGGTGGCATTGCGGCGAAAGAGTTCATATTGATAATTAGGCCGCAAACCTCTCCGAAAGCGGGATATCGTCATGGTGCTCTCTTCCGTGACCCCGCACCGCAAATAATACTCATCGAACTCGGCGGTGTACTCAGTCACGGATCGGTTCCCTTGGGAGATGCTTTGCCACTTGTCTATAAGACGTTGGCGATATGAGGCAGGAAGGTACTTCTCCCTCAATTTGAGTTTCATATCATCCCAGGTACCGATTTGGGGTTGACGTCGCTGGTTGAGCAGGCTCTCCACATTGATCCAATAAGTTTGGGCCTGCCCTTGCAGCTTCATCTTCGCATATCGGACTCTTCGGTGGTCCGTCATCTCAAACCACTCGAAGTACCGGTCCATACCGGCCTCCCAATCTAGATACACCCTAGGGTCCAAGGACCCGCTAAAAGTGGGAGGGTCCGCACGCACACCCCTAAGAATGCGGTCGTCATCCTCGTCATCACGATTCCGTCGTTGATGACGACGACCGTTACCCCCGTGATCATTGTCGGAGGCATAATCATCCACTATAGGCGCCTGTTGCCTCCCGACATCCTCTACCTGAGCCCTTGGCACAGCGGGTTGCTGCACCGGCTCTTGTTGGCCGTTCGTCGGCGCGGGTTGCGCCGCTACTGGGCCCCTCTCTAGGACGGCAATCCTCCCAACAAGGCCTTGAATGGACTGCTCCGAAACCCCGGCCCGATCCTCGAGGACCTTCATCCTCCCTTCTAGACGCGTCCCTATGCCATCCATACGCGTACTAAGACCATCCATACGCGTGTCTAAACGATCCATGATGGCCCGGAACATCTCGGCCGTGGAAGACTCATCGGAACTACGGGCTCGGGAGTCCGCCATAGGTGGTGGTGGCGAGTATTGGGTGCCTCGACGGGTGGGCATGCAAAGACGTACGGACTAGGTGACAACGACCGACTAATGCAAACACACTAAATGATACACTTAGACCTAATTGCAATTTGAAAACACTCCTTTTTTGGTATTTTGAAAGAATGTAATTTAAAACACTTTTTTTTTTTTTGAAAAGAATGAGACTCGACTACACCCTAGACACGGCCAAGACTCGGTACGCGGCGGAGGTAATCGACCCGAAGGTCACTCGCGCAAGTGTGTGGTCTTCCCGGTAGGCGAAGCCTAACGGTCGGACAACACCTTTGGATATACCGAGTGAAGGTGTGTGTGGGGTAACCTTAGACTATGCAAGACTTATGCAACGACTACCCTAGACTCGACTTGCTCTGATACCAAACTGATGCGGGACGGACACGGGAGACGACACTATACAGTGCCACCCTCGGACTCTAAATGAAGACGCGACCAGCAATACACACCAGGGAGACGCTAAGCCCGACACTACGAGCTCCTAGTGGCAAACGTCGCTAACAGAAGTACAAGCTCACTCGGCGTCCCATGCGAGGGAAAACGTGGATCGTGCGCGGTTAAGGAACCGGCAGAGTTCAAGGTAGTCAGACTCACTTCCGGACTCGGATCGAGTCGCGGGACGGGTCACTCTCACGCTCACAGCGGTGACATGGACACACGGGCTAGGAACCTACACTCTCGGCAGCGGCAAAAGACCGTATACTAGCTAAGCAAATGAACGCCAAGAGGTTCGGACCATTACCTCCACGCTCCCGGCGTGGCGAAGACAACCCCGGCCGAATCACGGACTCCCGGTTAAACAATATCACAGCAATACAAAGATTTGACCCACTCCACGCAGGGAGGTAAAAGGTCACATGTGGAGCCCGGGAATCACGCAACTCGGGTTGACGGGCAGCATCTTGATGTCGCCCGGCGGTGCCGAACTCCGCGTTTTAGTGCTTTCCGAACGGCGGGTTCTGCGGGCCCGTGGGGCCCACGGGTGGCGCTGGCCTCCGGATCTGCAGGAGTGGGTCCCACTGTGATGGGGACCCCTGGTGGCACGTCTCCACGGAAGGCGGTCGGCCGGGAACACCGACCGGTGGCCGAACAACTCCGATCTCCAAGCTTTTGGAATGCTGCCCACGGATTTCTGCTTGCTGTTTTCAGGTGCGCGCTCCGGCGAAAACAGCCGCTGCGGTCGATCCCGACGTCGGATCGGGACGCATGAGCTATCGTTGGAAAGCTCTCTTCAAATGATTCAATCTAGACTCAAAGAGATCTGATGGATCTAGCCAGATCTAGACTTTAATGAATTTACAAATCCCTGTTGTACAGTAACCGAGACATCAGATTTACAGAGTACTTGTCTGAGAACCACCATTGACCGCCTACTTTCCGTAGGAATCAGACTTCAAGATCTTCTTCAACTTTGTAGATATTCAAACCATGAAGATGGGACAATTTTTAGAATTGGAGTTGGAGCTGGTGGTGATTTGATAAGATTTTTGGAGTGTCTGGTGGTCGGATCTGGGAACTGGCAGAAAGTACTGTAGCTAGGACTGAGAAAGAATTTTAGAAAATATGAAATTGACGAACCAAAAATTAAAAAAAATGGTGGATGAAGGGATGGATGTAAGGGACACCCAGTTAAATTGGGAGAACCAAAGAAAATCAAAAAAAGGACCTAAGACTTGAAACTCTGGGCGGGTGGAAATGGAAACAGACAGTAGACAGATCTGGAAACTGTGATTGGACGAAAATCAAAAAATACCAAATGAGATGTTTATGACCAACCAAAATTCTGAGGACGTGCTGGACACCTCTGGGACATCCAGTAAAAGTTTCAGCTCGATCTGAGGCCGTGGCTGAGACTGGAATTTCGTGGAAGTGGCTGTGGTACTGCGTGGACAGAACTCCGGTGGTGGCGATGGCGGCTCGTGGCGGCGGCGGCGATGACCGGAACTGATAGGGGAGGAGTCACACCTCCAGAGGCAACCTTCACAGCTGCAAGGGGGAAGAGAGGGGCGCACCAAGCTGGAGCTCCAACAATTTCTTGATTCCAAATGGCATTAATTCATCAAAAATGGAAATTACAAGCATATATAGGTCACCAATCTAATCAATCCTCCACCGTTGGATCTAGGGGTGGGAGATTGAGGGCTAGGATTGCATGTGACCATCCACACAAATGAAAATTAAAAAAAAATAAAGGGGGGGGCGGCCTATTGACTAGAATGGCAAGGATGTGGAAGTTGGACTTGGTAGGTGGGGGTAGGTGGCCTCTCATTTGGACTTTTCAAGTCCATTGTCCCCCATGTGTCCAAATACCATTCAAACTTCTAGATGCTCCCATGTGGCATGTTGACTGGCCCCATGTGGGACCCTAGGCTGAGGTGGCCCAATGTGGTGGGGCCCGGGGGGCCCGTGGGGCCCACGGGGTCCGAAATGCTCGTAAGCCCCTATTACACTCAAAATGGCAAACCGAATGCAACGAAATAAATACAAATTACACACACATAAAGTCTAACTAAATATAATAAATGGGGAAGCTCAAGGCGGAGTCTCCAGGCTGTCTCCGAGCCAGATGGATGCTGTGGTGGCTCGTGTCGTGCTCCGCGTGCGGTACCGGTGGCTCGGCGTGTCGTGCCGATCGACTGCTCGGGTGTCCGCACCAGGGGCATACCGCTGAAGATCAATGGGGCGTACCGCTGAAGGTCAATGAGGGTGGAGGCTCGATCAGTTTTCAACTATTTGTTTTAAGGCTTTTCTTTTCTTCTTTTCTTAACTTTCGTGTAGTTTATACAAAGTTCCTCCCGTGTTTGTTCTCTTTGTTCGGTTCGGTCTCTTTTCTTGTGGGTCAGATGCTCGGGCTGCCGGGTGGTTAGTTAGCTCAGTCCGGTGCTCATCATGATGCCGGCAGTGATTTGATAGGTTGGAAGGCTTTGTCAATTGTCTTGCTTGTTTATTGCTTCCTTTTGCCTCTTTTAATTGTTTATTAATTCCTCACAGAAAATTCGGCAGCATCTCCCCTTGACCTAGGGCGTAAGGGAGATAAAGGGAACGCGCCCACATGGAGTGGCGGAACCCGACAACTGGAAGTGGGCCCCCGGGGGAGCAACACCTTTAAAGAACCTCGGAAAACACGAAGGGAAACAACGGGCTCGGGCTTGGCCAGCAGGTGTACCGCTGAAGGCCAGAAGAGTGTACCGTTGGAGCCAGCTAGGGGTGTGCCGCTGAAGGTTCAAGGGGCGTGCCGCTGAGGGCAGACGGGGTGTGCCGCTGAGGGCAGGTGGGGTGTGCCGCTGAGGGCACTTGGGCGTGTGCCGCTAAGGGCAGATGGGGTGTGCCGCTGAGGGCACTTGGGGGTGTACCGCTCGGGGGCCAAAGGGATGCATCGCTGAAGGATTAAAAGGGCCAAGTGTGTGTGGGCTTGCATATTGTCCCAAAAAAAGGAGGAAGGGTTATTGGAAATGAATGAAGGACCCCCAAAGCCAGACTTTGAAGGGGAGGCATCACGTTGATGTGGTAGCTCAAGAGAAACCGAAGGAACAGAGGAAACGGGTAACACACTACATGCACTATGAAGTGAGGATCAAACCAATAGGAATAACATGAAAGGCCCCAAGGAGGGCGATTGTTTCTATTCGTGGGATGCCAAGCACCGTATCCCTACATGCATATTACAAGAGAAAATGCCCAAATGAGGCCATGGGTGAAAGGAAAAGACTCCAAGATAGAGAACAAGAGGAGGAATGAGATACAAGACAGAAGAAAGGATTGGGGCCTAAGACATAGGCCACCGTTCCCAACCCTCTCCCCGATACAACAAGCTCTCTCTCTCTCTTACTCTTGTTTCTTCCCGATGGCCGTCGGACGGAGCTCAGGCCGGGAGGACCCCTTCTTTCCTTCTCTCTTCTCCTCCTTTCTTCTGTGTGTGTGTGTCCGGCTGCCTCTCTTCTTCCTCCTCTGGTCGGATGCCTCTCCTCCTCCTCCCTCTGTCGAAAACGGGCGTCTTTTATACTCTGGGCAGCCGGTGACTTCAAGCACCACCGTCGAAGGCGGGAAGCCGGCTGTGATGATGGTGGCTCACCTGCTCCGTCCTGGCTGTCAGTGGGGTAGGCTTGCGTTGCCCAAGGGTCGGCCGCCACCTCAGACTGCTCCACTGTGCGCCAAGGATGTATAGGGCATGGGCTTCACGTCGCATTGACGTTGAAAGAAAATTCACTGCTGTGCCGTTGGCGGGTTAAAAAGGCGTGCCGTGGGGGAGCCAAAAGGGCGCACCGCTGGGAGCCCAAATGGGCGTACCGCTGGAGGGCCACGGGGCCGTGCCGTTGAAGGCCCTTTGGGGCGTACCGCTGAAGTCCCTGCGGGGTGCACCGCTGAACAGCCCAGTGGGCGTGCCGCTGAAGACCCCAAAGGGGTGTGCCGGTGAAGCCACCCCAGGGGTGTACCGGTGAAGCCACCCCAGGGGGTGTACTGCTGAAGGCCCCCAGGGGAGGCGTGCCGTTGAAGGCCCCCAGGGGAGGCGTGCCGTTGAAGGCCCCCAGGGGAGCTGTGCCGGTGAACCCCCCCTGGGGGGGTGTGCCGGTGAAACCCCCAATAGGGGTGTGCCGGCGAGCGCCCAAAGGGGCCGTACCGGTGAAGGCTGCGGCAGGGTGTGCCGTTGAAGGGAGCGTGCCGCTGGGGACCCTGCAGGGCGTGCCATTGAGGGCTCAACTGGGCGTGCCGCTGAAGGGCTAAACGGGCGATTTCGAGCCCATTGTGAGCATGAGCCGTGGCCCATTTGATTTTCTTCGAGGCCCACGGGCTGTGGGGCCCTTTTATGCTTGATTTCTCCGGGGTTTGTTCACTCGGCGCCGTTGTCGATGCTGGGCCGAGCATGACATTTAGATGTGCAATTTTCGGTGTCCACAGGGTCGCAATGCGAGAAAAATCTTGGATAAATCGGCGATAATAGCCCACAAGCCCCAAGAAACTCCGGATCTCCGTCACCGACCTCGGCCTCGGCCACTGCATTACTGCCTCAACCTTGGCGGGATCCACGGAAATGCCATCACCAGAAATCACGTGCCCCAGAAAGTGCACCTCGCCGAGCCAGAACTCGCACTTGCTGAGCTTCGCATACAACTGGTGATCTCGCAACGTCTGCAGCACCACACCCAAATGGTAGGCGTGCTCCTCGGCAGACCGCGAATAAACAGGGATGTCATCCACGAAAATAACCACAAACTGGTCCAAATACGGACGGAACACCCTATGCATCAAGTCCATGAAGGGAGCAGGGGCATTGGTGAGCCCGAACGGCATCACCAGAAACTCATAATGCCCGTACCTCGTACTGAATGCAGTCTTCTCCACATCGGACTCGCGAATTCTCAACTGATAGTAACCGGACCGCAAATCAATCCGCGAGAACACTCGCGCAGACTGAAGCTGGTCGAACAAATCATCAATCCGTGGCAACGGATACTTGTTCTTAATGGTTACTTCATTCAGCTACCGATAGTCAGTGCATAGCAACTGACTACCGTCCTTCTTCTTCACAAACAACACCGGCGCACCCCACGGGAAAAAGCTAGGACGAATGTACCCCTTGGCCAGCAGCTCCTGCAACTGCGCCCTCAACTCCCTCAACTCAGCGGGGACCATACGGTAGGGAGCCTTCGCCAAAGGTCCCGTACCAGGCACAACCTCGATCACAAAATCGATCTCCCACTGGGGAGGTAACCCAGGCAACTCCTCGGGAAAAACGTCGGGAAACTCGCACACCACCGGAATGTCCTCGACACTCGGTTCCATCTGTTCGGTCACAACCACGGATGCGAGAAAACCCTGACAACCAGAATTAAGCAATCGACGGGCTCGAATTACAGAAATGAGGAATCGAGAAGAGGTAGAACGGATACCTTGGAAATAGAAGGTCCGCTTGCTCGGATGCTGAAAGTAGACCCTCTTCATTCCACAATCCACCACCGCTCCATGAGTCTCGAGCCAATCCATGCCTAGAATCACATCGTAGTCCCGAAGCTGCAACGCATACAACCTGCCTGGCATACTCCGCCCATCGATCCAAACCGGAGCCTGATTGAAGCAATACTGAGTGATCATGAAATCACCCGAGGGCAACTCTACTGCCAAGTCACAAGGCAACTGGGTCACCGGCCCCTCGATGCTCAGCGCGAAATCCTCCAAAATAAAATAATGAGACGTGCCAGAATCAAACAAAACCCGAGCCGCACAACCCAAAATCTGAACGGTACCTTCCACGAGCTGCGACGCCACTGTCTCTGTCCTGGTCATGTGCGTGATCTGGCCCTGAGCTCTCTGCCTGCCTCCCACGCTAGCTGACCTGGGTAGCGGCGGATACTGTCCCTGCTGCTGCTGCTGCCTCTGCTACTGGGGAACCTGCTGCTGCGGCGGCTGCCTCTGAGGACAGTCACACGCCATATGCCCTGGCTGGTCACACCGAAAACAGATAATCGGCGTCGTGCACTGCCTGCCTGGGTGAAACCCACTACACCGTGGACACGGCACTCTCGATCCACCCACTGATCCCTGACGCTGCAAAGGAATAGGCTGTTGCACACTGCCCGATGAAGCTTGCCCCTGATCCTTGGACTTCTTCTTCTGGAAACTCTTCCCGAAGAACTTCTTGACCTTCGAGCCAAAAGTCGCATATCCTATTACCGACGCTGCGGAAGCCGGCATTGCCGAACCGCCCGATGCATGCTGGAAGGAACCCTGCTGCCGGGTAGCCGACGGCTGGCTGTGACCTGACAAAGACTGTCCCTGGCTGATCGGTCCTCGAGTCCTCTGCATATCCATCTCCAAAGAAGCCGCAACACGAGACGCTGTCTCTAGATCAGTGGCCCCGTTTGCGATCAGATGGTGCCTCAGCTCCTGCCTCAAACCCTGAACGAACTGCGCGGTCTAAACTCTCTCATGATCCATGATGTGAGGTGCATACCGACCCAGCTCGACAAATCGGGCCCTGTACTGCAACACGGACATGTCGCCCTGCACCAGCTCCAGAAACTCCCGCATCCGCTGCGTAGCAACATAGTCTGGACAGTACGTACGCTCGAAAGCACTGACGAAGTCATCCCACTCGACCTGCTCAAGTGGACGAAGCTGAAAAGACGTCTTCCACTCGGAAGACCACCACTTCCGAGCCGTACCCTGCAACTGGTTGTAGGCCAACACCACTCTGTCCTCGGCAGCACTCTTCACAGAACTGAACACCCGCTCCATCTCATCAAGCCAATCACGAGCCGCATCGGGGTCTGGCTGGCCGCTGAAGTAAGGTGGATGGAACTGCATGAAATCCCTCACTGCTCGGCCTGGCCCACCTCTAGCTGACGAGCCCTCACCAGCCTCTCTGCCGAACTGCTGAGACATAAGCTGGTACATGCCACGAAATAAATCTTCGACCCCCGGA
The DNA here is from genome assembly GCA_022559845.1 of Amorphophallus konjac. Lineage (NCBI taxonomy): Eukaryota > Viridiplantae > Streptophyta > Magnoliopsida > Alismatales > Araceae > Amorphophallus > Amorphophallus konjac. The sequence continues at coordinate 18,907 of JAHNEJ010002054.1, forward strand.
ACCCTCGCGGTATCCGCTACCTCGGTAGCCCCTGGTGGCGCTCGGAAGGGTTAGAAGGATGGTGTGGAAACTACACAAGTATCACAAGTAATTGCAGGAATTAAACAGTTCATATTATTAAACAGGAAATGAATTAACATTTTACATGGTCCATAAAATAATAATAAAATAACAACATCAGTCCACAACTAGTATAGAGACAAGAAAAGAAAGTACAGCTATACGGGACATCCCCCGGCTCTGACCTCTGGCACTACCTCTGGGCACCCGCACCACGCTGCGCCCCAGACGCACTCCCCTGGGGTGGCGCCTCACCTGAAACACGGTGAAAACACGCAGGGAATGAGTCTCGGAACAAGACTAAGTAGGGATCACTCGAACCCTACCTCGTAAAACGGAAAACCACTACGCTAGCGGTAGGTAAGCACCTCGGAAAGAAAAGCCCTGTGCTCTACAAAACAAAGGCCCTACGGCACGTAAATCGGCGCACGTGCCACGGTGAGACAACCGAAGCTCAACGGTCGACCCGGCAAACCCGAAGGTCAAAGTCACAAGACTGACAGCCTGACACTCGTACTCGACAGGAGTACCTCCCATTAGAAGCACAGTCGGTAGCGTCCCCTGACGACTTACACCGCACCGCAGGTGAACTGCCTGACGTGGTAGCGCCTACCAAAGGCACGAACACCGAACAAGAACCACTAACAAGTGACTAGCTAGGGTGACGCCCGTCGACGTGGGTCCAACCGCCCCCAACCACGTGTGCACACACAGACCATGCGTCCTAGGTCTGGCCCTTTGACCGGTTTTCCCCTGTAGCCGGACTCTGGCTAACGACGAGGGGCCCGACGGAAACCAGTCCAAAACCGTCCTCAGGGTAAGCCCGTACACCACTCCCTGGTGCGACCAGCACACGCGTACTGGTAGGCTACGACTAGTGGAGGGTCACTGAAGGAGTAGACTCTCAAGTCAACGGAAAATAACGTCCGCATCTGACGACGTACGGGGACCACCCCACGTACCGGCCCCATCGCACGGTGACCACAGTCGGACTAAAAATGGGGTTGCAACCCTCTCGGGCAACCAGGCGCCTGACGGTCCACCCTAGGACCGTCACATGGCTGTAACGGTCTAGGCGAGACCGTCACAGGAAGCATGACGGCCCAACGCAAGCCGTTACACGGCCTGAGGAACGCAGGGAGTAACGCGCCTGGCCCAGCGCGTTACACGAATGTAACGCGCCCGCCCTGGCGCGTTACACGCGCCTCACGCTCTCAGCGTGAAAGCAAGATGTAACGCGCTTGCCCCAGCGCGTTACGCACCCCTCACACCTGGGGTGACCCAGGAAGTAACGCGCTCACCCTGGCGCGTTACGCGGATGTAACGCGCCTGCCCTGGCGCGTTACACACGCAGACCCCCAACGGTCAAAAGACAACGGTCGGAAAGCCCCTGACGGCCCAGCCCAGGCGCGTCACTTACAAGTGGGGGTCTGTCGTGGGACCGTCACAGTCCTTGACCCCCAAAGGCTAACAAACGGCATGTGACGGCCCCCTCGAGGTGCGTCACATAGTGTAACGATCCCTGGAAGGACCGTCACACGCACCCGACGGCGAAAATGGCGGGAAGCCCAAAAACTTCAACCACGCCCCCATGCCTCCACCGGAGAGGGGGAAATCAAAGGGGAAGACCCCTGGGGACCTCTAGCATAATTCTAGGCCATCAAAACGCGAAATCATGCATCAAATCCATAGATCGGGCGAGCTCTCCCCAAACATGGAAAAAACCCAAACATGCTCAATCAAGCCCCTCTCGGCCTCCCCTCGGCCTATAAACCACGGAAAAGAACGACAAGGGGTTAGGGAACGTCACCCTACCTCAATGGAGCGAATGCTCCGCCGGATCGTCCGTGAATCACGAAGAATGCTTTAGAACACCCCGCCTCTTCACGCTTCCCACGCTCACCGCACGCTCACGAGATCGTCTCGCCGTCACCCACGTCCTCGCGTCGTCGCCCCGCCACTGTCTGCAGCCGGAAGGGAGCTCACCGCGCTCGAACAGGAGGAAGAGAGGGAGAGAAGGGGGGGTCGCGGTGGGGAGAAACGGAGGAGGAAGAAGAAGAAGAAAGAGAAGGTGGGGAAGAGAGAGAAATAGGGGGGGTGTTTATAGAAAATCTAAAAAATATCAAAAATACCAAAAAATTAAAAATTATGCTTCCGAAATCCTCGGGATGCAACGATCGCAACAGTACCACTCGTGTCCAGGTGAACGACCCGGTTCACCCGCAGCGAGGTTCTGAAGGAATTACCGAAACACACACCGGTAATCGGAAAACACTCGCGGAAAAGCCGCGGAACGCCTCCGGGCCTCCGAAAAAACTCCGGATCGCGCCGATCCGAACACGAAAGATGTCTGAAACGAAATTTCGGATACCACGGAGCCGGACACTCCGAAAACTAGATCCGGGACCCGCGAAGAAGGATCCGAAAGGTCCGAGATATTACAGATTACCCTATCCCGACCGCGCGATCGAGGGCCACAGAATTCTCCTCACACCTGGCGTGCTTCTACGCCAAGGAGAGGAGGTCCATCAGGGTTGCGGGGGCCTCAACTCCGAGTGATCGCTGGAGGATGGAGTCTCGAGTTCCCTGTGTCAAGGCGGTGGTGGTGATGCTGATGTCGAGACAGTGTATACGGAGCTCCTCTGCTCGGAAGCGGGACACGTAGTCCCAGGGAGGCTCCTCTCGACCCTACCTGATGGCGAGCAGGCTCACTGCGGACTTGGCTTCCTTTCGGTAGCCAATGAAGTTCTCCTTAAATAGCTTCTTCAGTTGTTGGAAGGAGGTGATGGTCCTGGCCGATAGGGACTCGAACCATGTCTGGGCGTTCTCTTGGAGAGTAGTGACGAACGCCCAGCACTTCACAGCGTTCGAGGCCCGGTGAAACACCAGGTTAGACTCGAAGCTATGCATGTGGTTGGCCGAGTCGATGGTGCTGTCATAGGGGGTGAAAGACGGCAACTGAAATTTTGACGGGATGGCGGCCTCCATGATCTCCTTGGAGAAGGGAGCATGGAAGTTTGCATCGTCATCGATAAGGCTGCGGGTCTTGGCGGCGAGCAAGACATCGTCCAAGTACCTGACCTTGCCCTCGATCTCTTCAATACGACACAACCGCTGGGCCATCTCCGGATTGGAGTGTAATAGAATGCGCGCCCTTGGTGCGGGCGAGCTGCCCGGGCGTCGGGCCTGCGCAGCGGAGGTGTGAGAGGCTTCCCGCACCCGACGAGATTCTGCTATAGTTGGAGCCCCCCCCCCATTCCGAGGTTGCTCCGAGGGGACACGCTCCTGCCCCGTCGATCTATTGAGGAGACCTTGACAAAGGTCCGTTAAGACCTGGAGCCGGTGGCGCATTTTGGCGAGTTCGTCGGCGGAGACTTCCCGACGTGATCGGGTGGATGACGAGGCTTCTTGCGATCCCTGGCAGGAACTAGGGCCCTGGTAGGACCCTCGACCGCTGTTGCTGGTGTTGCGGTAGCTCTGACGGGGTGCCATGGCTTTTTGATTGGCTTCCCACAAACGGCGCCAAAAAGTGTAGAGGTGGAATTATGGTTCCTAGGCCTCGTACCACACTTTTAAATTTGTTTGTTGGGGATGGATCGTCCAGCCACCCATGGAAACCCTCAAGCACCAGAAAAACGGCATCATAAGGAGCCATGGGTGCTGCCTCAGGGGACAACCCTCCGATGCTTAAGTCAGCACTTTAGAAAATGGAGAGTGAGGAAGAACATGGGGGAAAGAGGAAGGTTGATTATGTAGGCCTGGGGTAGCGGTCAGTCTCTCAGAAGAGTGCTCGCCATATCTAGTAGGCACTCGGAGAGTGCTCACTGGGCGGTAAGAGTACTCGGAAGATGACCAGTGCTCTTCTTCGTAGAACCAACTCTCTATCTCTGTATATGTCTGTCTCTGTGTGTATCCCTTGTGCCGCTGGCAAGGGATCCTTTTATATGGGTCGTCCTGGCGGTGGAGGCATGTCCCTTAGCAAGGAAGGGCACAAGTCGTGAGGTAACGCCTCCCCGTGATTATGGTGAGTTTTCCGTTGAGGGTCTGTTCCTCCGGAGTCGGGCGGTTCTCTGGCGAGTTTTACGGCACCTGTAATGCATGCTCGCCCTTAGTGGGGTCGAGGCCGATGTCGTGGGAGGTAACGTTCGGTCGCCGGAGGGTCACCCGACGTCCATTGCGCCTGGGCTGATGCCCTCCGTGCGTTGGCGAATCAGAGGACTATCCATCTTGGGCGCTGTCCATTGTGGGCCGAGGCAGTCGGGGGCCCGCTGTGTGCATTATAGAGATCCGGCCGAAGTGGGCCTTGCGTAATGGGCCTTATATGGGCTAAGCTGGTTTTACTCTCCTCAAGTCACATTTGATATGAAATAATATACGTAATATTTTTTTAAAAATAAATTACAAATTGGTTGCGTACCACAAATTGATTGCGTACCACAAACCGGTCGTACCGTGACTGGTACGGTCTGGTACAGACGATTCACCCCATACTGGACTGATTTGTAAAATCTTGATATTAGTCAGTGTGGCCAGAGAAGACCCAACTCACTGGGTGGCCTTGCAGAGGAGGATGGCATATTCTTTTTTTATCTATAAAATTAAAATTTTAGATGAAGATATGTCCATAGATCAAAGTGTCATTTTGATCGGCACATTTTTGTTAAAGAGAGAGGGAGATATATAGAAAGAGATGTTTGAAGAGAGAAAAAAGGCTTACCGGGTATTAAGAATATTTTGATATTTTTTAAATTTAGTTAAAGACTTAATTACTAAGGTTAAATAAAAGATTTTAATGAAATGTTAACTATGAGTGTCAATGAGGGTATTTTGTAGTTATTATAATATAGAGGGGTTATTACTATTAATCGATTATGCACATATGATAATTTTTCAATTATACATGTAAGAATATTATCTTTGCAATTAATCTTTTCTTATTTGAGAAATACTTATTATCGGTCCCAGACGAGTGCCTAGTGAGGAGGGTAAATCTGACTCGGCCCCATAACAGACCCATCAACAATGAGCCCAGTTTGACTCACGGCCTACAACTCACCCAAGGGCGCCCGACAGCCGTGGCCCATCAAGGCACGACCCACTATGACTCAGCATCGGATTCTACATCGTAGGAAGGGCTTCAGCCCAGACGTAAAGTCTGCCGGAAGACCCTCCGACGACCGACCGTTGCCCCCATGATGTCGGCCTCGATCCCATAACGGGTGAGTACACCCCACGAGCGCCGTAAGACTCGCCCGCTCCGAGGTGATCGCCCCTCAACAGGAAACTCCTGTCACGATCGCGGGAGACGTTATTCCATGACTCACGCCCTTCCCTGCTAAGGGATTGGCGCTCGACACCAGGACAACCACCTATAAAGGGAATCTTGACAGAGAAGAGAAGGGCACGATGTAATCTTCTGTCAAAAGCTACACACAGAGAATAGAGCTACTAGCCTTGCTATAGTAAGAGAGAGGTCGTGCGCGTCTACGCTCTGAGAAAGAACCCCTCCCACATGACCTTACCACTCAGCGAGCACTCTCCGAGTGTCCACTAGGAGCGGCGAGCACTCATCTGGAGGATTTACACGTCTCTCAGATCTCCTACTACGACCTTCGTCTTCTCCTCTCCCCTGCTTTTCTCTGTTCCTCTCCTAAAATCGTTGTTGACTTAAGTATCGGAGGGTTGTCTTTTGGGATAACGTCCAGAACTCCTTCTGACGCCTTTTCCTTCTGGTGTTTGTAGACTTTCACGGGTGCCGGATGATTTTCACAACTAAACAAATTGAGAAGTGGAGTACGTGACGTGGAAACTAGATTTCTGTCTCTACACTTAGTATCACTATTCTTAATTATATTTGATGTGACCACGGGTCCTTAAATTTAGTATGCATGGACAGTCTCTCAACTCTAAAGTGTCCCAAATATGAGCCTCGAAGGAGGATGGAGATTGTAGTCTAAAGTACTCCCACGAGACCAAATGATGTCAAGGTCCCCCAGACAATTACCGATATTAACCCATTGACAATCAAATCAAATCTGATTTCGAGAGGAAAGTGAAAGAGATGTTTAATGCATTCTCTAAGATGTCAAATGTTGATTGGGTGTCGGATTTATTAAGATCCATTTTGATAACAGAATATACTCGATTACGATGGCTTAATCGCGATCGGGTGACTTGTTCTAGTTAGGTCTATTTTTTCTTAATCGGAGTCGGATAAAAATTAAGGTGAATTTTTTCATTCCCATAAAAAAAGTGGAATGACTTATCCAGGGTAAATTAAGATAAGGGGTAGGCACGTCACTCGGGATAAGTCACTCGTCTCTATCCTAATCTATTATCAAATTAAACCTAATGACCCGGTTTGATATTAGAATAAGATTTGTCACCCCGTGAAAGAGACAACGTGGAGTCCACTTCTCATCTCACGCACGTAATGACTTAACCGACCTCGGAGGGTCGAATACCTCAACCTTGCCAGATTTTCAAAGTGGCCCAATAAGATTAGGGGTCCTCTAGTTGGGGAAACGGTAACTCTTATATGGGACCGAAGGCCCATATACCCAGCCAGTATTAGATGCTGGTGTCGGGCCCGAGTGATAGACTACGCCGTTGTTGTGGCCTATTTGAAGGCGAATCTGGGCCATTCAGCCCAGAGTATTACGTATTACTAATATTGGGTGTCCCCTCTAAAGTGTCCTGTCTGTCTCCACCGCTGGCCTACGGCCTTAGCAGGATAAAACTACAGCTTGTGGGCTTTCTCACCGTGTGGGAGGAGAGGAGAGAAGCCGTCGACGGAGGTGACGATCGTGTGGCCGCCTCAGCACAAGTTTCCTTCTTTTGTTTTTGTTCATCCAAAATAACCTTAGAGGCAGCGGACGCCCCCCGTTCGAGGATATGACCGCCAAGCAGCACCACCCGCGCACTCGCTCCTCTTTCGGTCCCTCACCTGGTCCAAGAGTTCCCCTTTTTCGTCGGAATCGCCGGCCACCCCTGGGTAACCAGCCGTCCGTGCGACCAAATTAACATCCCCACTTCCACACATGTAATAATATATAGGGGTCGACCCCTGTCTCCTCTTCCATGCTCTTCTCAACTGCGTACGTCCATCTCGCAAGTCTTTGTTTAACCCATCACAGTGCGTACAGAGGACGCAGCAACAACCAGCCATGGCGACGAGCACCCGGCGGTCGGCCTCTCTCGCCCTCCTCTTCCTCCCCCTCCTGTTCATCTCCGCCTCTGCACACACGAAGCCGCCGCGGTCGTGTGACGTGAAGTCCCTGTGCCCCACCACGCCCTTCCCGGACGTCTGCTCCAAATCCACCTCGCTCCTCTCCCCCTTCGTCGCCAGAGAACCTACCACCCTCGCCCGCGCGGTCCTCAGCCTCAGCTTCAGCTCCGCCAAGTCCGCCACCGTGCACGTGAAGACCAGCCCCTTCGGCAGCAAAGCAGTGCGCAGCTGCGAGAAGAGCATGACGGACGCCGTGGAAGTCCTCGAGCTGGCCGTGAAGGAGGTGAACCGCCTGGGCCGACCGGGGACCCCGCAGTACGCCCGCTGTCTCGGGACCGCCGAGACCTTGGTCCACGCGGCCATCGCCGACGCCAACGCCTGCCTGAAGGACCTGGGAGAGGTGCAGAATGGCGTCGTCGTCTCTGACACGGTGACGCTGACGGTGGAGCGCACGATGCAGTTGAGCAGCAACGCGGTGGTGTTTGTCAACTGCCTTAATGCAACCAAGCCGCATTGAGTCGTCTCGGTCCTCTGAGATGGTTTTACAAATATCTATATTATATATATAATAAGTTAAAAATTTTCGATATCACACATGTACGTAGATTTTGTACGAACACTGTAATCTTACGATAATAGGGCGAGCAGGGTATCTCCCGAAACGTAGCAATCGTTTGCGGGTAAGGAGGCATGGAGCTGCCCCATAAATCATAATCATCCCCTCATTGATTCGGAGAATGGAAGCATGTAAGAGGTTCTCTGCATGCAAATTGTGGAATCTTGGAATGGATGATTTTATCCCACAAGACAGTACTTATTTAATATCCACGTACTTACTGAAATAAGATAGGCCTAGGGTCCGAACTTCTAGATTGCATTTGAAAAATTTTTTGGAGGTAGATTATGATCTGGAAATTTTTATCCCAAGAATCTTTTCAAATGTGCCATAATCACATCAGGCTCTAAAAAAGGAGAATTTTGAAATAAGGAGAGAGAGAAAGAGAGAGAGAGAGAGAGAGAATACCAATATTAAAAAATCCATCAAATCCATCTAAGACTAATTTTTTTTCTATTTTTGTTTTGAATTATGGAAAGAATTCATAATCCACGAGCCTTTACAACAAGCAAGGCACTTAAGGTAGGCGTAAAGCAAGATACAGCATGCTTAGGTATGAATAGTAACTCTGATGGACTAGTATAGACCAAGTGGGTAGAGATTAAGATTCGTGGTGCTGCGGTAACAGGATCATCTGTAGGAATTAGTTAGTATTCTTAGTGTTTGTGAAGTGCAGCTCACATCAGCTCGCCATGATCCTGCCAGCTTCTGGTAGAAGTGATCACTTTAGGAGATGGTCAAGAAAAAAAGCAAAGAAAAAAAAGGGGGGGGTCATCCATATCTTTTCTTCTTTTTTTGTGGTTGGATCAAGATGGAACTTTTCTTTTTAATTAACTAGGTAAAGAGAAGCACAAAGGAGAGTTAGCCCGAGTAACTGGCATTAGTTTACAAAAGATTGCTGTTTTCCTAGCGAGGTCATGAGCCTTCTTGTTACATCGTCTATTAACAAACTGTATAACCGAATTCATGGCCTTCAGCAAGGATTTACAACTGTCTAAGATGTGCTTAATTCTCCAGTGACAATTCTTCAGACCCTTTGATGCATTTATTTAATGTTCAGTGCATCTCCCTCTATTTCTGTAGGTTTTGGAGAATTTTTGCTATTCTGATTGACTCTAGAATTAGTGTTAAAGCTTCGACTTCTGCTGGATGCCTTTGCTGAAATCTTGTATTCCATTTGCCTATTGTATTGGAGAGATGATCCTTCATAATAATAGCCCCCGTGCCAGAGTCTTCTTCAGTTGCTCCATCAAAATTTAATTTGAGATGACCAACTGGAGGAGGTTCCCATACGTCAGTCTGCATGTTATTGTGGCTTTTGTTCTATTGGAGGAAATCCCAATCTTCAAAGTCATTCAACGCTCCCAGTAATATGAAACTTGGGTTAGATTTCTTACCCTAAAAAATTCTTGAGCATTTAGATTCCCAGATATTCCACATGATTGCGACATATAGGATTACATGTGATGAGATTGGGGAAAAGATTAGGTTTCATTAATTGAAAGAAGGGTACAAGATGAGGACAATAACAAATAAGTCCCTCCTCTTATTTATTTTAACACTCCCCCTCAAGCTGGAGCATATACATCAAACATGCCCAGCTTGTTACAGAGTATCTTAAAATGAGAAACCCCAAGTGCCTTTGTAAATAAATCTGCTAACTGATCATCTGAAGGAATGAAGGGAGTAAAAATCTGTTGTGACATAACTGCATCTCGCACAAAGTGACAATCAATCTCAATATGCTTGGTACGTTCATGAAAAACAGGATTTTTAGCAATATAGATAGCAGCTTGATTGTCACAATGCATCTCCAATGGCTCAGTATAAGTAACCCCAAAATCAGACATCAAACTCCGTAACCACATCATCTCACATGCAGTTTGTGTCATAGCCCTATATTCAGCCTCAGCGCTAGATCGGGCAACCACACTTTGTTTCTTGCTTCTCCAAGTGACTAAATTCTCTCCAACATAGGTACAAAATCCTGTAGTAGATCTTCTATCTAACTTGGATCCTGCATAGTCAGTATCAGAAAAAACTTCAACTCTCACACGACCATTCCTTTTGTAAAGCAAACCTTTTCCTGGAGCAGCCTTAATATAATGTAAAATCTTTAAAGCAGCTTCCCAATGGCACACCCTAGGCTTTTACAAAAATTGACTAATTACTCCCACTGCAAAAGAGATGTCAGGTCTAGTAACAGTCAAGTAAAGAAGCTTCCCACACAATCTCCTATATCTTTCAACATTTGCAAATGTGGGGCTGTCCTCATTATCAAGATCCTGATGTGGAACAGTGGGTATGTCAGCTGGTTTACATCCAAGCAAACCTATCTCTTTAAGTAGATCCATAGCATACTTTCTTTGTGAGAGAGAGACACCAGCTTGACCATGAGCTATCTCAATAACCAAAAAATAACGTGGTCTACCCAAGTTCTTGGTAACAAAATGCTTGTCCAAGTACTTTTGAACCTCTTTAACACCTTCTGTGTCATTACCAGTAAGCAACATGGCATCTACATAAACAATCAAAATAATTGTGTCAGCAGGTAAATGACGAACAAAAATAGAATGGTTAGCCTGACTTCTCTTCAGTCCAATGCCAGATACAATTTTGCTGAATTTATCAAACCAAGCACGTGGACTTTGTTTCAAGCCATAGATAGCCTTTCTTAACTTACATACCAACCCCCCCTGAGTCACATATCCTGGAGGTTGCTCCATATACACCTCCTCATTTAGATCTCCATATAAGAAGACATTTTTCACATCCATTTGAACTATTGACCATCCTTCATTAATAGCAAAAGAAAATAAGATTCGAATAGAATTCAAGCGTGTCACAGGGGAGAAAGTTTCAAAATAGTCTACCCCATAAGTTTGTGTGAACCCTTTTGCCACCAGTCTTGCTTTGTATTTGTTAATAGTGCCATATGGAGAATATTTCACAGTGAACACCCAGCGACAAGAAATAGGAGTAATATTAGTTGGACGGTGTACCAGGGTCCATGTACCACGAGAGAGTAAGGCACGCATTTCTTCATCCATAGCAGCTTTCCACTCTGGTTTAGTGAGGGCCTCAGATACAGTCTGAGGAATATGGATTGCTGAGAGAGCCAAAGCAAACTCACGAAAAGATGGAGTCAAGGATGTATAGGAAACAAAATTACCAATGGGGTGTTAATAAATGCTCTTACAATATCTCACACATTTTCGAACAGCAATAGGAAGATCAAGATCCAAAACAGGTGGAGAAGATGTCTCACCAGAAGGGGTAGGATCCTCCAACGAGGCAGATGATGGTGTGTGGTCATCATCTGGTGGTAGCGCACGCCGCATATAGACCTGTCCATACATGCGATTTGTAGTAGGTGGCTCAGAGACTTCATTATTAGTGACAATAGTTGAGTCAGAAGGAAATAAAAGAGATGGAATAGGAACATCAGGAGCAATATGAGAAGTTTGTACATCGGGTGTGGCAAAAAAAGGTACAGACTCATAGAAAGTAACATCTGCAGAAATAAAAGTCTTCCTGGATCGGAGTTCAAAACAACGGTATCCCTTTTGTGTTCTTGAGTATCCAAGAAAAATGCAGGGAACTGACCTAGGAGAAAGTTTATCATGGCCTGGCCCGAGAGAATGAACAAAGCATTTGCATCCAAACATACGAGGAACCAAGGGAAATGGTGTACCATCAGGATGCAGACACGAAAAGGGTGATTGCCCATTAAGGACCTTGCTGGAAACACGATTTATAAGGTAACACGAAGTAAGAACCGCATCTCCCCAATATTGTTTTGGAACATTCATGTGGAACATCAAGGTACGAGCAACATCTAGAAGATGACGGTTCTTTCTCTCTGCCACACCGTTCTGTTGTGATGTATAAGAACACGAGGTTTGATGGATAATTTCCCGAGAAGAACAAAAAGTGGCAAAAGATGTCTGAACATACTCCAATGCATTGTCAGTACGCACAACTTTGATATTGGCAGAATATTGGGTTTTTATTTCAGTATAAAAACTTTCAAAAATACGAAGTACATCATACCTTGACTTAAGTAGAAACACCCAAGTCATACGAGAAAAATCATTTATGAAGGTAACAAAATATCAAAAACCAAGTCTGGAGATAACTGGGGAAGGTCCCCAGATATCTGAGTGAACAAGATGGAAGGGAGCAGTGCTCCTTTTATTTTGACTCAAAGGAAAAGACACTTTATGGTGTTTGCCTAATTCACAGGCATCACAATAGAACTTATTGATGGTAGAAGGAACAGACACAACATCTCTAAGCTTCGAGATAGAAGGGTGACCCAATCTGCAATGCCATTGAAAAGAGGTGTCACTAGCCGACAATGCATGATGAGGCTGGAAAGGTCTATCTGCAGTAAGATAGTAGAGACCACCAGATTCATGCCCCCCACCAATCGTCTTCCTCGTTTGGAGGTCCTGAAATACACAATAAGAAGGATAGAAGGTCACTGAGCAATTCAAATAACGAGTCAACATACTGATAGAAAGAAGATTAACAGGAAATTTGGGAACATATAGAACATCATTTAAAGTGAGATGAGACAATGAAACAATGCCTTTTCCTACAACAGGCGATTTTGAGCCATCTGCTAGAGCAACAGGTGCATGAGAAATAGTGGAGTCAAATGAGGAGAATAAGGAGCGATCACCTGTCATATGACAAGAGGCTCCCGAGTCCACAATCCATGAGAAATTAGAAACTGCAAAGGCACTACCTGAGTGGGAGACAGCATGGAAAGAGGATGAAGATGTAGCATAGCCTTTTATAATTCGTTGAATTGCCTCATACTCCTCCCGAGATAAAGTTACTCCCCCTTCCTGTCGTGAGGATGTAGGAGTATAATCTATCTGCAACTGCTGTGTACTTTGGGTAGTCACTATAGTGATATCTGAAGCCACACCAAGATTAGCCATAAGATTCAACTTGCTTCCTCCCCTTCCGTACTTCTTCCAACAAAAATCTGAATGATGATTTGACCGCCTTTTATAATTCGTTGAATTGCCTCATACTCCTCCCGAGATAAAGTTACTCCCCCTTCCTGTCGTGAGGATGTAGGAGTAGAATCTATCTGCAGCTGCTGTGTACTTTGGGTAGTCGCTATAGTGATATCTGAAGCCACACCAAGATTAGCCATAAGATTCAACTTGCTTCCTCCCCTTCCGTACTTCTTCCAACAAAAATCTGAATGATGATTTGACCGCCCACAATGCGAGCATGGTTGACGAACACGTCCGCGTCCCCGACCACGGCCACCAGCAACAAGGCGAGGAGTCCCCCATATCAGACAAAGGCGAGGAGTCCCCCATATGGGTTGACGACCACATCCGTGATTGGAGATAGAAGCAGAGATAGGAGCATGTCTGGTTGACGAAGGCGAGGAGTCCCCCATATCGGACAAGAAGCGGATGATGGAATATAGAAAACTAGAATGTCGCCAGAGAGCTGAGAGTTGTCACTGCATAAGGATATAGAAACTAGATGAGATCTACACACTGACCATAGTTGACGACAAGATGTTCTCCCCTAACGGGATGACGACCACGGCAGGTTGTGACTCCCTATCGGATAGTGCCTCATCTCCACTTTGCATCAGAGGAAGTAGAGAGTCCTCATGTAATTCAATGCCTTGATCATCTCCCATACTGGTTTATCTTCCACCTGCATGTAGTGTTCAGGTAAGGGAATAGAGACAATTTGGCTGCAGAATATTTATCAAAAACTTTGCCAATTAATTCTATGTTCCAAGAATTATCCTTGATAAGCTGATGTACATAAGTTGGTAGCTGCCCAGAAAAAGAAGAGTTTAATGTTGGTGGGCCAATAAGATCAATCACCCAATTATCAGACCATATTGATGTTGTTCTCCCATTTCCAAGACTCCAGGAGATTGATTTTTATAAATCTGTTCTGATACTAAGATTGCTGTCCAAGTATCTGAGTATGGGCCCCTCTTTTTGAAATCCCAGAAGTTTTTATCAGAAAGATATTTAGTTCTTTAAGACTTGAGCCCAAGGACTTTGATAGTCAGTAATGAAGTGCCAGGTGAGCTTCATAATTGCAGCTTTATTTAGGGGTGAACATGGTTTGGTTTGGTTCGGTTTGGGACCTTTTTTTTTTTCAAACCGAATCAAGCCGAATTTGCTCATCAAACCAAACCGAATTTTCATATTTTATTATAATATATATAAATTTAATGATTTATATGTATATAAAATAAAAATAAAAATAAAAATACTTATATTTTGTATGTTTTTATGTGTATATAATTAAATTTTTAAATTTTTATAATATTTAATATTAATAAATATATATAAATAATAAATTCGATTTATCCGGTTTGGTTTAGTTTCGTACATTATGAAATCAAACCGAACCGAATTCGACTTCAAACCGAACCAAACCGAACCGAATGGTTCGGTTTGATTTTTTGGTTTGAACCGAATTATGAACAGCCCTAGCTTTATAAGTCTCAAACTCCCTAAATCTCAAACCACCCTGCTGCTTCTTCTGGCAAAGTTTGCTCCAAGCTAAGGAAATGCATTTTCTTGTTTTCCTCGTCTTATTTCCACCAAAATTTGTTAACTGTTCTATTGAGTTCACTAATGGTGGATTTTGGGAGTCTATTAACTGCCATAATATGTACTGGTATAGCTGAGAGGGTAGTTTTTATGAGAGTAGCTCTCCATCCCGAGGAGAGGAGATTAAGTTTCCATGAAGCTAATTTATTTTGGAGCTTCTGGTTTAAGAAGAAATATTGTTTCCTTTTTCCCCTCCTTGACCATAATGGGACTCCCAGGTAAAGCTCCTCTTTGCCCATAATCTTGATCTGAAATTCCTGGCTAAGTGCAGCTGTTGTTCTTTCTTAACATTTTTGCTAAATGAAAAGGCCAAATTACCTTTATTAATGGATTGGCCGGACCAACTTGCAAATTGGTTGAGGAAGTCTATGTATTCAGAAATTTTAGACTTATCAACCTTGCCAAACAAGAAAACATCATCTGCATACATAAAGTGAGAAGTAGGATGAACAGATCTGTTGACTCTGAAACCTGAAATCTTGTTTTGATACTGCTTCTGAAGCAACAGCTGGGATAGTTTGTCTGCACTGATAACAAAAATAAAAAGAGAAAGAGGACACCCCTGTTTGAGACATCTAGTAGGGGTAAATACTTTTTGCGGCTCCCCATTTATAATGATAGAGTAGGAGACAGTAGTAATGCACTCCATTATTAAAGAGATTACCTTTTCATTGAAACCTCTTGTGCAGAGAACTTTTTCAATAAACCTCTACTCTAATTTGTCATATGCTTTTGCTAAGTCTGCTTTGAGGCCAAAAATTCCACATCTGCCTTATTTTAGTTTCATAGAATGAAGAAGTTCCCGTACTGCTATCAGAGATTTGTTTCCCTAGAATAAAAGTCCCTTGAAAAGAGGAAATTAGTTTAGATAAAACAGGTTTTAACCTGTTTGCAAGAATTTTTTGTATCATCTTGTATAGTGTATTGCACAAACTAATAGGCCTAAACTCCTGTGGGCAGGAAGGCAGTTTACACTTGGGAATTATCGCAATAAGCATCTGGTTCAGACCAGTTGGTAATGTACCTGATGTGAAAATTTTTTGGACCATCTGTACAACGTGAGGCTCCACAAAATGCCAATATTTCTGGAAGAAAATTGGAGGAAAGCCATCGGGACACGGAGCCTTGAGTGGATGCATTGAGAACATAGCTTCTTCTATTTCCTGTTTTGATGGGATATCAAGTATCCTCTGGTTGTCTTTGATGGATATCTGAAATGTAGAGTCAGGGAAGGAAGAGTGATCTATAATCAGATTAGCTGAAGCATATAATTCAGAAAAATATTCCTGGAATACCTTACATCTCAGCATGCTCATTAGTCCAACTTGTATCTGATATTGAATTGTTGTAATTCTATTAGATCTCCTTCGTTTAAGCATACTCAAATGATAGTAAGATGTGTTTTTGTCCCCTTGTTCGAGCTAGTCTTCTTGCTCTTTGCTTCCAGAATTCCTCTTCAATTTGAGAGATTTTTTCCATCACTCTGCTGGTTGAGCCAGTAACTTGTTTAGTTCTTCTTGTAATGTCAGAATTTTCTCTCTGAAGTTTGTTGATTTTCTCTTTCTCCAAGACAAACTGTCTCGCCTTATCGTTGACATTTTACTCTAATAATTCTGTGTCAGATGTACTGAATTCTTCCAGCTGACCTCATAAGCTCTTTTAACCCTTCGACATGCATCCAACTAGATTCAAATCTGAATTGACGGTTGAACTTTATTTTGGAGCCTTTCAAACTAATTCAAATGGGATTGTGATCACTCTTCAATTTTGGTAGATGGAAGACTTTTGTATCCAGGAATATGAGATTCCACTGAGGGTTTGCCAGGGATCTATCCAGCCTTTCTCTAACAAGAAATTTAGGTTTTCTGACATTTGTCAACCCACGTCTATCAACTTTGCCTCTCTAATGAAGAGCAAGAAAGGTTTAATCTGAGAGAGTTGAAGCTGTTGGGTTTTATCCCAATATAATGGTTCACTTGTCATTGGGTTACACACACTTAACACACCATTAAGTCCAGTTAAATGAATATGTTAATGGGCTGAACCCATTCAATACCCATTAGGATCCTGTTATGGGTGGGATCCTGCTAAAGCCCAATTGGGACTGGTCCCTCCTCTCTACATGAGTGTGCAACTCCTCATTAGGTTACACACACACATACAGTACGTGAGATAGGGAGAGGAAACCAGAGGGAGAAACGGCGGGTTCCGGTCGCTCCCTTCCCGGTGTTCGTGAGCGTGGATCGTCTTCCTCATCGTCTTCCTCCTCGGTGGGATGACTTCCGCTTCAGGTACACATCCCCAACATGTGGTATCAGAGCCCGAGTTATGATCTCTCGGACTCCTCTCATCGTTCTCGGAACGATTTCAGTCGGACGTGAAGAACATACAGCAAGTTCCTTTTTTTTATTATTATTCTTTGGCCGTTGGGCGGCGTCCACCGCCGCGAAGGAGGCCACGGTCGGCCGCGGGCCTGGGCGAAGGTGGCGAGCGGGGCTCCCTGCCCAGGGACGCCACCGCGGTGTGAGTGGTTTCCCTGCGCAGGCGCACCGCCGCGTGCGGCCTGGTGCGCAGGGAGCCTCCACCGTTTAAATAATAAAAAAAAAGGGTTTCAGTTTGAAAGGAGGTCCGGCGGCGACATCGTCCCGGACGACGCCCCCGGCGTCTTCAGCCACCGGGAGGGCCGGCGGTCGCCGGCGGACCTCCGCCCCCCTGCCCCCTGCAGCAGGAGCCCGCCGCGGCGGACACCTACGCCCGCACAGGTGCTCCCCGCCGCGACGGGCGTGCGGCACCGCGCCGCCGCGAGCGCGTGCCTCCGGAACCCGCCGGACGACGCCGACGGCGCCGTCTCCTGCCGGCGGGGCTCCGGCGGCGGCCGCGGGCGCCCCCCCCCTTCTTTCCCTGTTCCCCATGGCGGCGGCGGGTTTTCCTGTGCGCTTTGGGTTTGATGAAAGGGGGGTCTCGTAGGGGGTTGGTTTGGGGAAGATGAAGGGTCTTTGACCCATTCACTCCATTAAGTTAATTATTAATTTCGAATTCAGTTAAGTTAGGATCCATTACAGCTTATGGATCCGATTTTTAGGCCCCCTATTCATCCTTTTGGATTTAAGTTTTGGGTTTGGATTGTGGCTCTTTTCGGATCCGAGTTTAAGTGGATAAACGGTTCTGGTTTCAGTTTTTGGGTCTTAGATCTAAACGGATCTTATTTGTAACCCGAATCCGGATCCGTTTACGTATCCGAATCCGATTAAAATCCATTCCTTCTAAATATCCATATCCATTATTGCTTAAGTGTGTCCTTTAATCATAAAACTGTTTATTCAGATTTATTTAATTATATCCTTATTCTTTAAATTCTGTTAATGGGTTTTCTATAAGATCTATTAAGTTCTGGATCTTGGGCCCATTCATTCTGGGTACATATTGAGCCCATTAACATTCTTTAAAGGATATAGGGTCCATTCTGTAAACAGTTTGGATACAGAAGCAATTTCTGTGGGTATGTTTGCAATTCAGTGGTTATTTCAGCAAACAGAAAGGGATATTTATGCAACAGCATGTTGAAACTTGTGTTTTTAACCCCTTTTCATTTAGTTTTGGCATGATTAAGGCTTATTAGTGAACAAATAATTATTGCTTTAATATTAGGAGATATTTTTGTGATATTTTGACCTCTCTACAGAAATTACTTATACATTAATATCTCCATTTCAGATTGTAATAATTATTGTGTTTATATCCTTTTGCTCATATTAAGTGTTATTTGATGCTATCATATAGTTTTGTGTGAGGTTTTTGATTTTTAAGTGGTTAGGTAGACCACCAAAGTGGCACTAACTACGAGGAATGATAAAATTTCACACTTTTGAATTTAAGATAGTGTCATTCATGAGCATTATGTTTTGTTTGTTATCATTTTTAATTGAGGGGAGGATATTTTAGCATTCAAAGTGTGTAAGTTGACCACCAAAGTGGCTTTATGCATGGAGAATAATAAAATGTTCTCATTAAGGAATTAAAATGATATCAAACTTTGTGTTCTTGGTTTGAATGTAGCTTTTAACTCCCAAAGGAGTATTCTATTTTCATGTCACGAACAGGATAGAATAAAATTTATGTGCATAGCGACTCTTGAGAGTTTTGTACCCAAAGGTGCTCTCTCTTGACATCAAAGTGTATATAAGTCTTAGTTCTATCACTTAAGTTATTTTGTGAGGAGTTTGTCCATTAGCATGCTAAAGTAATTTATTTCAGTTGTTAGAATTACTTAGCATTCATTTATATGCCTCATTATTTGCTGCCATTTCATATTTTGATATATGTGAGCATTTGGTTATCTTCAGGTGCTTCTCCTTTGTTTGCACCCTTCACAGGAACTGTCCCTTATCTGAATGGCACTAATTTCACTGAATGGAAACAAAGGGTATTATTTGCTTTAGGGTGCATGGATTTAGATTTGTCTTTGCGTGAGGAAAAGCCAGCTCCACTTACAGCAGAAAGTTCACAGGAACAGAAGACTCATTTTGATAAATGGGAAAGATCCAACCGTTTGTGCCTATTGTTCTTACAAGGACATGTAGGACAAAACATTAAGGGATCTATCCCTGAGCAGGCCACAGCTAGTGGATTTTTAAAGGCTATTGAGGAACAGTTCATCAGTTTTGATAAAGCAAAAGCTAGCACCTTAATGGCTAAGCTTTCCTCAATAAAATACACTGGCAGTGGTGGCATTAGAGAACACATTATGATGATGAGAGATATTGTATTTCAGCTTAATGCAATGGAGGTTACCATTTCAGATACATTCCTTGTCCATTTTATTCTCAACTCTCTTCCAAATGAGTATGAGGCCTTTAAGATCTCGTACAACACACATCAGGCTAAATGGTCACCAAATGAATTGATGACCATGTGTGTTCAGGAGGAGGAGAGGTTGAGAGGGGAGAGAAATCAAGTTGCTAACTTCTCTTCTCATAAAGGAAGTGGAAGTTCAGGAAAGCACAAGAGTGTTCAGAAGAAGGGCAAGAAGAAGCACTACAAGAAAGAAAAGGGCAACGGCAA
Organism: Amorphophallus konjac; assembly: GCA_022559845.1. Lineage (NCBI taxonomy): Eukaryota > Viridiplantae > Streptophyta > Magnoliopsida > Alismatales > Araceae > Amorphophallus > Amorphophallus konjac. The sequence continues at coordinate 38,489 of JAHNEJ010002054.1, forward strand.
AGAAAAAGAAAAAGAAAATGAAAAGAAATGCTTCTTCTGTCATGAACCTGGACACATTAAGAAAGAGTGCTTGAAATTCAAGGGATGGTTTGAAAAGAAAGGTAATCTCTCATCTTATGTTTGCTATGAGTCTCATTTAGTAAATGTTCCTAATGATACATGGTGGATTGACTCAGGTTCTACTGTGCATGTTGTCATTTCTATGCAGGGATTCCTATTCCAAAAGCCTATCAATAAGGGTGAGCAATGCATCTTTTCAGGAAATAGGACGCGCTCACATGTGAAGGCTATTGGAACTTATAGGATCATTTTGAGTTCAGGATTTGTTCTAGATTTGAAAGACACTTTTTATGTACCTTCTTTTAGTAGAAATTTGGTTTCAGTATCAAAACTTGCTTCAGAAGGTTTTCATGTTAGTTTTAGAAACTCTTTAGTTGAATTAATGAAGGATTCTGTTGTTATTGGTACTGGTTCTATATCTGATGGTTTATATAAATTGTGTCTTAGTAATGTGAATGAACAATCCTTGAATACCCTGCATACTTCAGTTTCTATTGGCAACAAGCGTGGTAGAGTTAATGAAAATTCATCTATGTTGTGGCATAGGAGATTAGGCCATATCTCCATTAAGAGGCTTAAGAGGTTAGTGGGAGAAGGAGTGTTGCACACTCTAGATTTCACCGACTTTGAGACTTGTGTTGATTGCATAAAGGGAAAGCAAACACACACGCCTAATAAAGATGCCACTAGAAGTTCTAAACTTCTAGAAATAATTCACACTGATATCTGTGGTCCCTTTTCACCCTGTCTTACTGGTGAGCGATACTTTGCCACATTCATTGATGACTACTCTAGATATATGTATCTCTATCTACTTCTTGAAAAGGCAGAAGTTTTCAATGCCTTTAAAGATTTTAAGAGTGAGGTAGAGAAATAATCAGGAAAATCTATTAAGGTAGTCAGATCTGATAGGGGAGAGATGGGACAAAGGCCTGGACCATTAGCTAGGTTCCTTAAAGAAGAGGGTATTGTACCTCAGTACACTACTCCTGGCAGCCCTTATCAGAATGGGGTTGCAGAAAGAAGGAACCGAACGCTTAAAGAAATGGTTAGGACAATGTTAAGTCACTCTACCCTTCCTTTGTCTTTGTGGGGGAGGCCTTAAAGACAGCTGTACATATTTTGAATAAGGTTCCTACTAAAGCTGCTCCTAAAACTCCCTATGAGTTGTGGAGTGATAGGAAACCTTCTGTGAGCTATATGCGCACTTGGGGATGTCCAGCTGAGGCCAGACCATATAACCCACAAGAAAAGGCTTTTGATCCTAGGACAACTAGTGGATTCTTCATTGGTTATCCGGAAAGATCAAAAGGGTATAGATTCAATTGTCCATCACATGTTCCCATCATTATAGAAACAGATAAGGCAAGGTTTCTTGAGGATGGCGGAGTTAGTGGGAGTGGACCTTCTCGAGAGATTTCTTTTGAGGAGTTACAGGATCATGTTGAAATACCTGTAACAACTGACAGCTTTATTCCTATATTCATTCCTCAGAATGATATTCAGAGGGAACAAGAAGTTGTAGTTGGTCCACCTCAAGTGGCTCCAGAGCCAGAAGATGTTGCAATAGTTGACCAACCACCTCCTCAGGTGGATCAGGGGCCAGCACTACGCAGATCTGAGAGAGTTAGGAGACCTGCCATATCTGATGAGTTTTTGGTATACCTACAGGAGGATAATGTAGACAGGGGTGACATTGATGATCCAGTGATATTTTCACAAGCCATGAAAAGTGAAAAGTCCACCTATTGGTTTGAAGCCATGAAGGAAGAGCTTGACTCAATGGCTAAAAATCAAGTCTGGGATCTCGTTGACTTGCCTAAAGGGTCCAAACTTATTGGATGCAAATGGGTATTCAAAACTAAAGTGGACTCTAAAGGTAAAGTTGAGAGACATAAGGTCAGATTGGTGGCTAAAGGTTTCAATCAGAGGGAGGGCATTGACTATGATGAGACATTCTCTCCAGTTTCTAAGAAGCTCTCATTCAGGTTAGTCATGGCCTTAGTAGCTCATTTTGATTTAGAGTTATACCAAATGGATGTGAAAACGACATTTCTCAATGGGGACCTAGATAAAGAAGTGTATATGGAGCAACCTCAGGGGTTTCATGCTAAGGGGAAAGAACACTTGGTATGCAAATTAAAGAAATCCATTTATGGACTTAAGCAAGTCTCCCGTCAATGGTTCATAAAGTTTAGTGAAATCATTTTATCCTTTGGGTTTAAGAAAAACATCATTGATGAATGTTTATACCTAAAGGTCAGTGGGAGTAAATTCATTATCTTGCTTTTGTATGTGGATGATATCTTGCTTGCTAGTAGTGATCTTGGTTTGTTGCATGAAACTAAGGCTTTTCTTTTTAAGAACTTTGAGATGAAGGATATGGGTGATGCCTGTTATGTCTTAAGCATTGAGATCACTAGAGATAGACCTTCAGGTACACTTGGTCTTTCTCAGAAAGCTTACATCTCAAAGATCTTGGAAAGGTTCAACATGCAATTCTGTGCACCCGATAAAGTACCTATTGTGAAAGGAGATAAATTCAGTGATTTGCAGTGTCCTAAGAATGACTTAGAAAGGAAGCAGATGGAGCTTATTCCTTATGCTTCAGCTGTTGGGAGCCTGATGTACCTTCAGACTTGTACACGTCCAGATATTACTTTTGCTGTGGGTATGCTTAGCAGGTACCAAAGTAACCCAAGTTTGGATCATTGGAAGGCTGCCAAGAAAGTCATGCGCTATTTGAAAGGGACTATGGATTATATGCTCACTTACAGGAGGTCAGATCAGTTGGAGGTCATTGTATATTCTGATGCTGATTTTGGTGGTTGCCTTGACATGAGGAAGTCTACTACAGGCTATATCTTCCTCTTGGCAGGGGGAGCCATTACTTGGTGTAGTGAGAAACAGAGTATTACAGTGACTTCCACTATGGCAGCTGAGTTCATTGCTTGTTTTGAGGCTAGTGGACAGGCCATTCAGTTGCGGAACTTGCTCACATTTCTACCATTTGTTGATTTCATCTCAAGACCTATCAAGATTTATTGTGACAATTCCGCTGCGGTTTTCTTCTCTAAGAACAATAAGGCATCCAAGGGTGGTAGAGCCTTGGATATTAAGTATTTTGCTCTTAGAGATAGAGTGAAGAATCATGAAGTGTCTATAGAACATATTGGGACAGATCTTATGATTGCTGACCCACTCACTAAGGGACTACCTGCTAGCACCTTTTGTAGTCATGTGATTAAGATGGGTCTTGTTAGTTCTCTTGATATGTTATGACACTTACAGTTATTTGTGATCACATTTATATCATGATTCTTCTTTTGTTTTCTGCCTATTCCATTTGTTGTATATACATGTTGGTTATGGATTATGGTTGGCAGAATGTATGCTTAAGTGGTGACCAGTAGATAAACATTAAGTTTGAGTTTATCTATTAATTCAGTTTCAGTGTTCAGTTGTAGTAAGTTGGTGGCATTGTGGTACACGGAAGGTGGTGTGTGATTAGAATACATTTACCGCCATGACTCGTGTCATTTGATTTACTATACTTGAACTTCTTCAGATTCTATTAGCTGGAATGGTGTGTGGTTTTGTTTTAATCATGCGCGCATGTATCGTGTTTTCCCCTTCAGGTGTAGGCCCACTATCAAATCTTCAAGTGTCTTTTAAACTATATATATGTCTATGTTATATGTATGTTTTCAAAAGGAAGATTTGATATGTTTGTGACAAGATGAACCAAGTGGGAGAATGTTGGGTTTTATCCCAATATAATGGTTCACTTGTCATTGGGCTACACACACTTAACACACCATTAAGTCCAGTTAAATGAATATGTTAATGGGCTGAACCCATTCAATGCCCATTAGGATCCTGTTATGGGTGGGATCCTGCTAAAGCCCAATTGGGACTGGTCCCTCCTCTCTACATGAGTGTGCAACTCCCCATTAGGTTACACACACACATACAGTACGTGAGATAGGGAGAGGAAACCAGAGGGAGAAACGGCGGGTTCCGGTCGCTCCCTTCCCGGTGTTCGTGAGCGTGGATCGTCTTCCTCATCGTCTTCCTCCTCGGTGGGATGACTTCCGCTTCAGGTACACATCCCCAACAGAAACTTGCTTCCACCTCTTTTCTTTGCCGAGTTAGCAACATATTATTTAAATCTCCTGTCATCATGGAAGGCCCATTGAAATTCTTGATCACTTCAAGAATGTCAACCTAGAACAAGTTTCTCAAATGTGCAATAGGGGGAACATAGATTCATACACGAAGCCAGGAATTTTGATACTGAGGATCTATTCGGCCTAAAATAAAGTTTGTGGAATGATCCATAATCTGCAAATTAATATCATTGTCCCACCAGAGCCAAAGACCACCTGCCCTCCCATTAGCTTAAACACAGAAATAGTAATGTTTGAGTCTGAGAATTTATTTCCATGTTCAAAGGTAGCTTGAGTCTGAGGAATTTGGTCGATTGCTGAATATTGCTGGCGTAATGTTTGCTAATGGGAGATGGGCTTCTATTCTGATTTGGAGGCGGAGAGGTAAATGAAACCTATTTGACTGGCCAATTAATGTACAAATTAATGATTTCTGGATCGAGAAATCCCACTAGTACATCATAAAATCTGACCCAAACATCAACCATATTCAAATCATATTGGGGAGGGGCCATATTTGGTTTACCTCTTTCCATCATGATAATATCCTGATCCAAGAAGAACCATGGTGAACGCCTAAAGATGGTGCCCGCTTCATCCTCCGATGCTAAAGAGATATTAATGCATGACTCTTTGACTCAATCTACATAACCAATAGACACATAGTAAAGAAGAGAGATATTAATTAATACATGACTCTTTTGACGCAAGACCCCTCAATATATATATATATATATATATATATATATATATATATATATATATATATATATATATATATATATATATATATATATATATATATGAAAGGACACCATGGGAAAGATAAAAGGATTGTTGACTCGTTAAAACACCTTCATCTAGTGGGTATGGCCACCGATATCAAACAATTAGGAGTGAGCACGGTTTACTTTGATTTGATTTGAAGAGAATTTATCTCAAATTAAATCGAATCGAATTAAGGGTTTAACTCGAATCAAATCAAAGCAAACTACTTTGAAACTAAATCGAATTAATTCGATTTTATTCGATTTGATTAAGTTCGAACCATATTCATAGTCTCCTTTTTAGAAATTAGATTGGATTCAAAAATAAGTAGAGAAGGGTAGTGTAAAAGAATTTCTATCAAATTAAATAAATATTAAAGAAATAACATTGATATTTCTACGTAAAAAAATTAAAAATTAAGAACTTCAGTTACAGTAAAATAGAAGGTGATTTAAAACTTATTTTATAGAGTCGAAAATCTCGTCAGGATGCGGGGATTAGACTTTTAGAATTTGAGTTTATAATTATATATACACTTATATTAACTTGATAAAAAACATCCTTAAATTCGAGTTATTCGATTTGATTCGATTTCTTGAACTTTAAAATTAAGTTAAACCAAAATTTTTAATACGATTTGATTTGAACTCAAATCATTTTTTTTAAAATTTCAACTCAACTCAAATCAAACTAAATTTATCGGTTCGATTTAATTTTTAAGTTGAACTCTGAATAATGTTCACCCTTACCAACAATGCCGCTACGACTAAGTAACAGGTGCATGCACATGAAATTAAAAATTCTGCAAGCACGTGCATTTCTGGTAGTACTCTACATACATCACTAGAGTGAACGTTGATGCATTTGCCCCCCCAAAAAGCCTCTCATTATTGTATTTTCGATCAGTACATTAAAATCAGTTAAAATTCTGACAAAATTAAAACTTTTAGAATAAGACAAACTCCGCAGAAAATCAAGCATTTGACGTTAGTCCAAATCTCCCTAGAAAGGGGACATCATTAACATGCATCTGAGGACAGAGGAAATTGAGGCAATAATTAAAGGGCGACTTTGAAACTTCAGCTTCTTGAATGAGCTTTCAATATTGATATTTGCTGCTGATGCTGTTTGATGCCGAGGATGCATTCATCGGATGAGTCTATTTATCATGTTGCGGGGTTGAGTAAACTGCTCATCTCCCATTTTATTCAAAGGGCTCTAATTCATCACCATATATACGTCACATGTGCCGACTACAAAAAAATCAAGGAATCATTCAAAGAAAAGAGAGCCGAAATGGAAGATATCTCTCCTGTATACCCCGCAGATATAAAATTAACACATCGATATATTCATGTAGAATATTGCTGCTGTACAATGTGTGTACTCCTAACATTAGTTGCTGGCTTTAAAGGGGTAGTGTCTCTGAATTAAGGATATGGAAACTGTTTTGGGAATTATAACCTATATATGTAGTATGGTTAGTGTTTTTTTCCGCAAGAATGGTATGCAAATATAAATGCACTTCTTGACAAAACTAATTATTAACAATATTCTGACGCAATCAAGCATGGTATAGAAAAATGCACGTCTTGTGCGTAGTACTACTCTACATACATCAGTAGCTAGCTAGAGTGAACAATGATGCGTTTGAGAGAGAAAAAAAAAACAAACAGTACTCAAAATGCTTTCCTCTCGTTTTATTTTCAGTACATTACATTAGTCAATTAAAATGCTGAAAAAACCCCTCTAAATTAAACTAAACAAACTGCAGAAAATCAAGCGTTTTATGTCAGTCAAAATCTCTCTCGGACGGGGTCGACAATGGATAACATATCTAAAGACAAGAGAAAGCCACGGGTGAGGAAATTGATCAAGCAATGGGAGATCGAGTTTTGAAACTTAATTTATCTGTAACTTGGATGTGTTTCACTGATATTTGCAGCTGACATACTATTTGATGCCGATCGAGGATGCGCCATTCATCAAACAAGTCTTTTTCCATACACATATATGTTGTGTCATCAAGTAAGCCGCTCATCTCCAATTTTATTTAGAGGAAGAAGGAAGGACAATGCTCAATTAATGCTCATCACCATTCATCACATTTGCCAACTAGAAAAATCAACAGATCATTTAAAAGAAAAAGACCGGAAATAATGGAAAATCTCTCAACTTAGTCTCCTTTTTTTTTAAAAAAAAAAAGAGAAAGCACCTGGAGAGTTACTTATAGGAGAGTGCGCACTACTTTCTAGAAATGCTATGTTCTCACTCCGCAAGACAGCTCTACACCGAAATTTATTGATGTTACGTGTGACGCGGCGACGCGGTGCCCCTTGGGCCGACCGCACTGAGACGCAAAGGGGAAGGGGGCGTCCCTTGGGGAGCCGCAGGGACCACCCCACGTGGCGCCCTGCGGTGCCCCCTCCACCTCTTCTCCTTTATCCGCTCCCTCTCTCTCCCATTGCCTTCTCTTCAAAGCTTCTCCCTCTCTCACCACTATATATATGCCCCACCGTCCGAGTGAAAAGTGGTGAGGAGAAAAAGTTAAAAGTGAAGTGCAGTAAAAGGCAAAGAGAGCTACTGCAGCGGCCGTGCCCACGGCTGTGCCCGTGTGAAGGGAAGAAAATAGAGAGGAAAAAGGAGAGAGGCGTCTCTCTCGGCTGCTCACATAGTGCACGTAGAAAGGGTGAATCACACTCACGGAGGCACGTCACCTCGGCTTTGGATTTGGAGTGTGGACTCGTGAAGGTGACTCTTGAAGCCGCCTTTTGACTCTGCAAGTTCCTGACATATATATATATATATATATATATATATATATATATATATATAATTGCGGGCTCAACCCAACAATTGAGATTAAAAGAGTTACGTACTCTCTCCTTAATTGGTCTCTCTATGGAAGGAGAGACCTTCGAATGAAAAACATAAAAAAGAGCCCTCACGGGAATTCGGAACCACCATTGGAAGAACAATTAAGCTTCTACGTTTCCTTTTAACCTCAACAAGAATTATCTTGTTCACCCATCACTCAGCAGTAAAATCAATCCCTTCTCTAGCTGCGAGGACGAGATTTAATTTACAGAGCGTCCACATCAATGATCTGAACAAGAACCCCTCTCTTCGTTGCATTAACGTACTGTGTATATGAATCTACGTACAAAAGGGAATTGGAAAACTCGGATCTTCTTCCAGAATCTCAAGAAACATCATCTCATAAATCCATCGCTTTCCAAATATAGACCATGCTGTACTACAACCATAAAGCAGAACTTATCAGAGCCACCGCATCGATGCGGACTTGAAGTACTTAAACCTCTCTCTTCATTAACAGATCATCTTGAAGTCTGCTTCAAGTTCATCCAAGCACTGCCGACCCAGTAGGCTGTCTCTTTGGGATCTCCTCCGAGCCGGCGGCCTCGTAGCCGTGTCTTGATCGACCAAGAAATTACGGAGGAATATAAGCAGGTGCGCAGAGCGTAGCATCTAAGGGAGGCGAGCAAGATCAACAGCAGCAGCATGACGTATGGCAGGGTGGCCAGGGCTTGGTGTGGGCCGTTGGTTGTCGGGGATTCGCTACTCATTATGCGGATCTTGGATCGACACGAGTCTGACGTCAATGTGTTACGCATGGATCGTATGAATTTTACCTTCCTCATCGTATATATCAAATTATTAATATTATTAACCACAAGTTTAAAAAATGTGACTAAATGACAAAACATCTCCAATATTTATATCAACCTCAAATTAATTTCCCCTCGCATAGTCCGGAGATATTTTTGTCATTTAGTGATATTGTTGAAACTTTTGGTTAACGATGATGGTGTATATATTATTTGACAAATAAGGATGATAATTTTGATATTTTACATGTAAGGAGGGAAGATATGAATTAACCCTTTTCTTTTTACAAAATGATACATGCTGTGTTAATAAAGTTGTTGAATGCCAACTTAATTTCAAAATAAGTATTTTTAAAAAAAAAATATTGAAGAGTGCTCATTTAGAAACAAAGTAAATAAAATATTGGGAATTGATCATTAAATGTTATGGTATGCGTACCTAGCTAGTTCGACATGAATAAAATGAGCATAATTGCCTACCAAATCATATATATATATATATATATATATATATATATATATATATATGTCCTTTTTTGCAAACAAGAATCATTCTCCAAATCGAGATGCAGCGGTTATCAGAACGTTAAATTCTAAGTCATCTACGATCAATACCATTTACATTACACCTGAAGAATTTGAGTGGCCTCCAGAAATGGCGTACACCACCACTACGCCAGAGCAACTACTGAAAGAAAAAAATGAACTTAAGGCAGATGCTAGCTACCTGTTACTTCATAGTGCAGAATCTTCCAAGACTCAAAAGGATGAAGTCGCTCTGCATGGTTTCGAACGATGAACGCGGAGCAGGCATAGTTGGAAGAAGAGGGTCTCATGAGCTGTTTTTGGCCGAAGTCTTCAATTTGTTTACGAATCTCAGTTTCGTCTTCCAAAGAATGACGAATAGGTTTCCCATGAACTGGAATCGTGTGTAGAGTAGGAATGAGAGCCTCTGGTGAATCCTTATGCCAATTTTGTAGTGGATGTTCTATGCAGCAATCTTTTAATTGCTGTGTTATCACTGTCAGTGGACGAATATATGGCTGAGCTTGAACATCCAAGGCATTTAACTGTTTGATCAATGTAGCGGATAACCCAATGCCATGTTGTTGAACTAGCTCAATGAACTGCTGTAAGTGTTGTAGATGCTCTTTCATAGATGTAGAAAAGACTAAGAAATCATCAATGTAATTTGCTATGAAGTGCGCATGTGGTTTAAATATGCTGTCCATTCGACATTGAAATTGAGCTGGAGCATTTTTTAATCCAAAGGATAATACCAACTATTCATATAATCCACATGGGGACGAGAAAGCTGTTTTGTGTATGTCGGCTTCAGCTATTTTTATCTGATGATAGCCCGATTTGCAATCAAATTTTGAAAAGATAGAAGCTTGGGCCACGCGCTGGATCAGCTCTTCTCTCTATTTCCCTAGATGATCCTCACTTGTCCCAAGCTTTTGTTGTGTGTGTTCAAATAAAAGATGTGGAAATGCTTCCAAATTATGTCTATGCTACAATAGCATCTAGATGCATCTTTCATTTGACTAATTCTGTATAGTTTCTCATTTTCGTAACCCTTATGGTATGCAATTACCCACTAGCCTCAATAGAAATATTTCTAATGTAGCCCCAGCTATCACAACGGAAGGATTTGTTCAAGGATTCCCAGCCATCGAACAATTCTTAGCTACTTCAGAATTTTCTGAGAAAAAATTAAAAAAAAGATGGATGTCTAGGTTTTCAGAACCTCATTCTCTTCGTTACTCAACACTCCAACTGCTCCCTGCACCCAAATTCTTTAATCATGAAGCATCAACTTCTTCTACTTCTGAGCTTCCCCCTATTCTACCAGTCGTCCATAATCCTCCACCATCTTCTGTAAGCATATTTCAAAACCAAATTAAAAAATGCTCCAGCTCAATTTCAATGTCGAATGGACAGCATATTTAAACCATATGCGCACTTCATAGCAAATTACATTGATGATTTCTTAGTCTTTTCTACATCTATGAAAGAGCATCTACAACACTTACAGCAGTTCATTGAGCTAGTTCAACAACATGGCATTGGGTTATCCGCTACGCCTGATAAATTTCAAATAGTTGTTACAAAGGTTGAATTCTTGGGAGTACTTATAGAACATGGTAAAATACAGATGCAGGCTCATCCGCTAAAAAAACTGGCAAACTTTCCAATAGAAATGGAAAATCTTCTACAATGCCAAAGGTTTATGGGTTGCCTGAACTATGTACGCAACTTCATTCCCAAGTTATCAGAAAAAACCAAGAACATCAGGAGCGCTATGCGCACTAAGCCATTTCAATGGAATAAAGCGGCCACTCAAGAAATTATCAATCTCCAAAAGGAATGTGATAATCTCCCTCCTCTAGCCCCCGCCTACACAGGCCCTTATGTGTTGGCAACAGATGCCTCCGAAGATACTTGGTCTGCCGTGCTTCTCCAGAAAAGGGATAGCCAAGAAAACATTTGTGCTTATAATAGTGGGCAGTTTAAGAAACATGAACTAAACTATTGGCCAACAGAAAAGGAAATTTTTACAGCTGTCAAAGGTGTCCAAAAATTCCATTCTTATTTGATTAGTGAAATCTTCATCCTACGGACAGATTCCTCTACCTTAGGGGCATTTCTTAAACACAAACTTGCTGATAGTGTAAACTTAAGGCGTTATGCCTGGTGGTAATTTATTTTAGCCCAATACAAGTTTTCGATTGAAAAAATCACAGGCAAAGAACATCATCTCCCAGACGCCCTAACCAGAGAACTTAAGCCCTAGCTCAGGATGATGCGTGGAGTCGGACAAGCCAATTGGAAAAATTTTCAAACACGAACCCCACAACAAAGGCTACATTTTTGTCAAAAGATTAGATTGATGTTTCTGCAAGGCAGCTCAACACAAGGGGAATATCCCTCCATAGATTTGTTTGTCACTTCGGCTGGAAGAATCAGTTGTCTCATGAACAACTTAAAATAGTCTACCTTTGTGGACGCACTAAAAATTCGCTCGTTCGGGCGGTTCGTCTATTGGGTGCGTGGGCGTGCCAATCACCAAGGTGACAATTTATTCGGGCTCCGAAGAGCCCATGGTGCGCTCGATCTGACTTCGTCGGACGATTGTGTGGTTCGTGTCGGGACCAAAACCCATCGCGCCATAAAGGTCACGTCGTCATTTACATCCCCCATATGAGGGAACACCCTTGATTAATCGCCGAGATTCAAGGCCTCATGGCCAAGAAATTAGTTGCATGAAAGGCTTATTAGGAAGTATTGAAATCCTCGCGCAAGGGCGAGAAGAAAACCATTCGCGGTCATGTCGGTCGTGTACTGACCATTTAATGTTCAGACGAGTGTCCGTCTCGGGAAAAGCGTGATCGCCGCGGGAAGACAGGAGCATATGTATGCCAGGATATGGCAATTTATTGTTTAGAAGGATGGAAAACATTTGGCTAAATCTCGGTTAGAGCGGTCGGAAACCGGTAAATCTGTTGGCCCAGTGCAAGAGCAACCTGCGACCATACTGCAGTGGGCCCCCCGCGGTCGAAACAAGACTTGCATGAGCGTCATTAATATTTCTAGTGCCAAGGGGCGACAAGGGAATATCCCTTGAGTCGGCTGAAAAGCCCTGTGTCTGGAGAAGCGGACGTTCGAAACATGTCGGTCATTCGGGAGACCGCTTAATATTCGGACGGGAGTCCGGCTTGAGAATATTGTAATTGTCGCGGGAGGACCTGGAACATATGCATGCCGGGACACGGCAAGTTTATTATTCCGAGACATTGAAAACATTAGGTTGAATCTTGGTTATTGTAGCCGGAAACCGGTGAATCTATTGGCCCGATGCGAGATCGAGTCAGGACCATGCCGGGGGCGCCTCCCATGGTCCGAACGAGGCTTGCGCGGGCATCATTAATATTTCCGGTGCCGGAGGGCAGCGGGGGAGAGTCCCGGGACTAGGCTCCAGAACCGAAAACGTGCTCAAAAGGAGCGGGCTGTAGACCGAGGATATGAGCCAGACGATGACTATGATCGGGACAGGCCCAAGGTCTAAGCATGGCCCACGGAGGTCTTATTGATATTCCCATGGAAGGGGTCCAGGGGTGGCGAGAGCCATCTCGTTCTATTCTGACTCTGTCGGTTATTTGCGGACCTTTTCATGTTCGGGCGAGGGCCCATATTGGAAGTGCGACGTGGATGGAAACGATCCCGTACAAATGTCTGCCGAGCGTGCGGCAATTTTAGTAGTGGCTCGGAAGGGATCCGGTCGGAGAAATGAGTCCGGTTTAATCGGAATGTCGGCCCGGAGCGAGGTCGGGTCATGACCATTTCAAGATGATTCCTAAGGCTCAGGCCCAACCTGGGAGGGCGTCATTGTTGTTCCTTCAGCACTAGGTCACGAGAGAGACGGGGTTGCAAAGCGGATTTTACCATCGTTTTATTATTACTTAGAGTTTTACCATTATTATTTGTTGATTTATGTATATCTTTGGGTGAGTTTGTTATTACTATTTATTTATTTTTTCTTGTGATTTATTCATTTATTATTATTATTGTTAGGTTTATTTTTATTGTTTGTTCGTTTTATTATCATTCATTTGCTTGTCGTGTTTCGTTAAGTTTGTTATTATTATTCATCTTGGGTTATCATTTATTTATTTATCGTTCTTGGTGAGTTTGTTATTATTATTCATTCATTTTTGTTATCGTTTATTTGTCTATTTATTATTATTGTTATTATTTTAAGCTTATTATTATTATTATTACTTATTTCTTTATCATTCTTATTTATTTATTCATTTTTGAATTTGTTATTATTTATTATTATTACTCATATTTTCTGGAGAGAGAATGGGCCATTAGAGGGCTAAGAAAAGGGCGTATCGCTGAAGGGCTGAGGGTGTGCCGCTGAAGGGCTAGGAGGGTGTACCGCTGAAGGGCTAGGAGTGTGCCGCTGAAGGGCTGGTGGGAGGTGTACCGGCGAAGGGGCGAGGGTGTGTGCCGCTGAAGGGATGGAAGGGTGTACCGCTAAAGGGCTGGTGAGAGGTGTGTCGGCGAAGGGGCGCAGGCGGGTGTGCCGCTGAAGGGCCTGGGGCTGTGCCGGCGAAGGGGCTGGAGTGTGCCGCTGAAGGGCGTGGCTAGGTGTGCCGGCGAAGGTGGCTAGAAGGTATGTCGGCGAAGGGGGACTGCGAGGCGCACCGCTGAAGGGCATGGGGAGCCCACTCCTCCTCTGTTTCTTTTAAGGCTCTTCTTTTCTTCTTTTCTGATTTCATTAAGTGTGCATGAGTTTCTCCTTTTCTTCTCTTGATTAATTTTCATTCTTTCTCTCATGAGAGCGGATGTTTAAGTTGCTTAGTTGTTGTTCGATTCGGCTCTCTTTAATTACGGTCCCATAACATCGGTTAAAGCATTTTACCGTCGTTCTTTTTATTTGTTTGTTGCTTTCTTTTAGTCCTTTTAATTCGTGTTGTTGTTCCATTTGTTAGTTGCTTCCTTTTATCTTTTCGATATGTTATCGTTTCTAACGAAAATTCGGCAGCATCTCCCCTTGACCCGAGCGTAAGGGAGATACAGGGAACGCACCCACATGGAGTGGCGGAACCCGACAACTGGAGGTGGGCGCCCGAGAGCGACAACACCTGAATAAAACCTCAGAAAACTCGGAGAGACCGGCGAGTGGAAGACTACTCCTGGGACTGGCCAAAGAGGGAATGCACCGGGCAAGAAGGAGGGGCGAGCGTGCCGGGCAAGAAGGAAAGGCAAGGGTGTACCGCTGGGGCGCGGCTAGGGTGTGCCGCTAGGGCACAGGTGGGGTGTGCCGCTGGAGGCACAGGTGGTGTGTGCCGCTGGGCGGCCAAGGAAGGCATGTCGCTGGGCGGCCAGGAAAGGTGTGCCGCTGAAGGGCTGCCAGGGGTGAAAGCAGGCCGCTGAGAGGCCAGGGGAGAGTAACTCCCCACGGACTAACGAGCAAGGTTGAAACGCAGAAGGGGGGGAGATTATTACCGAAGGCCAACCCGATAGGGAAGAAGAGGGAGAGGAAAACACCAAGGGGAGGAGCACGATCAAACGCATGTCAAAATACCCAAACGGAAGGAGACAATGAAAGATCCCAAGAGGTGTTTTTATTCAAAGGGGAAAAGGGCCACAAACGGCCACATACATTGCAAAGGGAAAGGGAGAGAAGAAAAGAGAAAGAAAATATAGCGTGGGGGAGGGGGGAACGGAATACAATGGGGAAGAGGGACGGAGCGTGAGCTCCTCCCCCTCCTTCTCTTCTTCTCTTCTTTTCTCTCAGGCGGTGGGGTCGGAGCGGCAGGCTTCTCTTCTTCTCTTCTTCTGCTTCCTCCTCCCCTCTCTTCCTCTCTTCCCTCTTCTTCTCTTCTCTTCCTCTTCTTCTCTTCTTCTCTTCGCCCCTTCTGCGTGTGTATGTCCGCCTCTCCCTCTCCTCCCCTTGTTCGCAGCGAAGAGGAGGGGTCTTATACGCCGGGTGATGGGAGCCTCTGAAGGTGGGAAGCGTCCGAGGGGCATTTAATGGGAGTTGACTCCCTTGTCCTGGGTGGCAGGAGCAATATGCAGCGTGGCCCAATCCCCGGCCGACACCTCGGGCAGCCCACTGCGCGCCAAGGCTTCATAGGGCGTGGACATCACGTCATCCTGCCGGAGCGTGCCGTTGAAGAGCCTGAATGGCGTGTCGCTGGAAGACATGGCAACCGTGCCGTTGAAGAGCCCAAAGGGTGTGCCGGTGAAGCGCAGCAAGGGCGTGCCGCTGGAAGACATGGCAACCGTGCTGCTGAAGAGCCCAAAGGGCGTGCCGCTGGAAGCCAGCACGGGCGTGCCACTGGAAGCTCAAGGGCGTGCCGCTGAATGGCCAAATGGGCGTGTCCCTGAAGGCCAAAACGGGTGTGCCGCTGAAGCTCCCTGGGGGCGTGCCGCTGAAGCTCAAGGGCGTGCCGCTGAAGGCCAAAATGGGCGTGCCGCTGAAGCTCCCTGGGGGCGTGCCGCTGAAGCTCCCTGGGGGTGTGCCGCTGAAGCTCAAGGGCGTGCCACTGAAGGCCAAAACGGGCATGCCGCTGAAGGCCGAAATGGGCAGTCTTGAGCCTGTTCAGAGCGCGAGTTGTGGCCCATTTGATTTTCTTCGAGGCCCGTGGGTTGTGAGCTATCGGTTGTTGATTTCTCTTCACAGTCGTGATTCCAGAGACAGCTTCACGGTAGTGTGCAATATTTGGGGAGTCCGGATGACCAGTCTCTCCGGGGCTTCTTCACTCGGCGCCGTTGTTGATGCTGGGCCGAGTAGGATATCTGTGCGTGCAATTTTTGGTGTCCACAAATGCCCCCCACCCATGGGTAGCGCAGGCGAAGGATGAGCCAGGCGGTGCCCGCGGGTGTAGTGGTCTCTTTTCTCTTCGTCGGCACCAATGGGGTGCGGGGAGCTGCCGTGGTATGTTGGTCTCTTCTTCTCTTTGTCAGTGCCGACGGGGTGTCGGGCGTTGACATGGTTTACTTGTTCTCTTCTTCTCTTCGTCAGTGCTGACAGGGTGTCGGGGAACCGACGTGGTTTATTTGTCTCTTGGTCTCTTCGTCAGTACCGACAGGGTGTCGGGAGCTGACATGGTCTACTTGTCTCTTTTTCTCTTCATCAGTGCCGACGGGGTGTCGGGAGCTGACCTGACTTGTTGGTTTCTTTGTCTCTTCGTCAGTGCCGACAGGGTGCCGGGGAACCGACGTGGTTTATTTGTCTCTTGGTCTCTTCGTCAGTGCCGACAGGGTGTCGGGAGTAGACATGGTCTACTTGTCTCTTTTTCTCTTCATCAGTGCCGACGGGGTGTCGGGAGCTGACCTGGCTTGTTGGTCTCTTTGTCTCTTCGTCAGTGCCGACAGGGTGTCGGGAGCTGACCTGGTTTATTGTCTCTTTGTCTCTTCGTCAGTGCCGACGGAGTGCCGGGAACTGACCTGGTTTGTTGGTCTCTTTGTCTCTTCGTCAGTGCCGACAGGGTGTCGGGAGCTGACCTGCTTTATTGTCTCTTCGTCAGTGCCGACAGGGTGCCGGGAGCTGACCTGGTATGTTGGTCTCTTCATCAGTGCCGACGGGGTGTCAGGAACTGAAGTAGCATATTGGTCTCTTCATCAATGCCGACGGGGTGTCGGGAACTGAAGTAGCATATTGGTCTCTTCATCAGCGCCGACGGGGTGTCGGGAACTGAAGCAGCATATTGGTCTCTTCATCAGTGCCGACAGGACGTCGGGAACTAAAGCAGCATATTGGTCTCTTAGTCTCTTTTTCTTTCTTTTCTTCTCTCTTTTCTCTTCTTCTCTTCTTTTTCTTCTCTTCTCCTTTTTTGTCATCTCTTTTTTGTCCTTTTTGTTGTTATTTTTTTGTTTCTTCTCTTCTTCCCTTCTTTACCCTTCTTTTTTTCTCTTCTTTTTTTTTGAAGAACTCCAGGTGGCTGTTGGCGTGGATGCCAATGATATAAGAGCTGTAGGCACAGCGGCCGATAGTTGAAAGCTGTTGGCATGGGAGCCAATAAGTGAAAGCTGTCGGCTCAGGGGCCGATGATTAAAAGCTGTCGGCTCAGGGGCCGATAATTGAAAGCTGTTGGCATGGGAGCCAATAATTGAAAAGTTGTTGTCATGGGAGCCAATAATTGAAAAGCTGTCGACCCGAAGGCCGATGATTAAAAAGCTGTCGGCTCAGGGACCGATGATTGAAAGCTGTCGGCTCAAGGGCCGATAATTGAAAGCTGTCGGCTCAGGGGCCGATGATTGAAAGCTGTCGGCTCAAGGGTCGATAATTGAAAGCTGTCGGCTCAGGGGCCGATAATTGGATAGCTGTTGGCATAGGAGCCAATGATTGAAGGTTGTCGGCTTAGGGGCCGATGATTGAAAGCTGTCGGCTCAGGGGCCGATAAGTGAGGCCAAAACAGCCAGGGCTGGAAGCGGGTTTCAAGAGCTGAAGTTGCGAAAGGCGAGCCATGCGGGCAGAGAGAAGGGTTTATTGATGCAAAAGGGATGTTCGTCGCCCGAAGGGACGGAGAGAAGAGTTTTTATTTTGTTGATTCAAAATGCGCCGGGGATACCGGTTATGAAACCCAGACTCGGGAAAGTGGGCCGCAAGGGCCGAAGTTGGTGTTACGGAAGCGGGCCGTGCAGGCCGGATTCTGGGGAGCAGGCTGTAAAGGGCCGAATTCTGGGGAGCAGGCCGTAAAGGCTGAATTCTGGGGAGCAGGCCGTAAAGGGCCGAATTCTGGGAAGCAGGCCGTAAAGGGCCGAATTCTGGGAAGCAGGCTACAAGAGCCAAAGATATTGGGAAGCGGGCTGCAAGAGCCAGAGATATTGGGAAACGGGCTGCAAGAGCTGAATCGGGGAAGCAGGCTATAGAAGTCGGAGTTGGGAAGTAGGCTGCAAGAGCCAAAGGTAAGCAGGCTGCAAGAGCCAAAGTTGGGAAGCAGGCCACGAGGGCCAAAGGTAAGCAGGCTGCGAGAGCCAGAATTGGGGAGCAGGCCACGAAGGCCAAAGGTAAGTAGGCTACAAGAGACGAAATTATGGGAAGCGGGCCACGAAGGCCGGATTGGAGAAGTAGGCTATAAAAGCCAAGGGTATTGGGAAGCGGGCTGCGAGAGCCGAAATTATGGGAAGCGGGCCGCGAAGGCCGAATCGGGGAAGCAGGCTACGAGAGCCAAAGGTAAGTGGGCTGCAGGAGCCGAAACTATTGGGAAGCGGGCTACAAGAGTCGAATTCTGGGAAGCAGGCCGTGAAGGCCGAATTCTGGGGAGCAGACTACGAGAGCCGGGTTCTGGGAAGCACGCTGCAAGGGCCAAAGTTATCGGGAAATGGGCTGCGAGAGCCGAAATTATGGGAAGCAGGCTGCGGGAGCCAAATCGGGGAGCAGGCCACAAGAGTCGAAATTAGGGAGCAGGCCGCGAAGGCCAAAGTAAGCAGGCTGCAAGAGCCAAAGATATTGGGAAGCAAGCCACGAGGGCCAGAATTGGGAAGCATGCTACGAGAGCCGGAATTGAGTTTATTGTATACACACATTTTTATTATTTATTATTTTTTATTATATTATTTTTTTAAGCATGCAGGCATTCATTAGCAGGCATAACATAAATATAAGTAAGGCAGCTCCCCCTATAGGGGACAGGATAGGGACATCGCCCGTAATTCGTAGATGCGGTGCGGGCCGCGAGGCACAATTGAGGGGTGGTGCACCCGTCAAGAGGATATCGCATGTCTTGCATGCATAGCCTAAATTCACGCATTTCACCTAAGGTAATTCTCTGTGACGTGGCAGTGCAAATGTGTGAACAAAGAGCCCTAACCATAGGGATATGCAGGTTTTCCTGGTGACACTCGAGGATCACTCTAGCGCCTACACATTAGTTCCGGGCTTTCGACTTTCGGTAGCTTCACACAGCCCCCGTCTGTTTATTTTGGTAGCGGATTTCACCGTTCGACGCGAGTCTCCTCATGTGTCTCAATGGAGATTCCCGGCTACTAGGATTCATCCTTATTGTAATTCTATTACGGATTCCACCGTTTGACGCGAGTCTCCTCATGTGTCTCAATGGGGATTCCCGGCTAATAGGTTTCATCCTTATTATAATTCGCTTCACCATTTCGCGCGAGTCTCCTCATGTGTCTCAATGGGGATTCCCGGCTACTCGGATTCACGTGTCTCTCTCTTTTCTTTTCTTTTTCTCTCTTTTTTTTTCTCTCTTCTTTTTTTTTACAGTGGGGGTAGGCAGCTTTTTCCTCACGATTACCTTCCACGCAAGTGCAGGAATTCAAGTCTCCGTAGAGTGCTAAGAAGAAATTCGGGCAATCCCTATGGTTGAAAGTTATTGAACACATTAAGTGCTAAGTGTGGGAGCGTTGCCTCAGGTTTATTTTGTGAGTTGGGCTTAGCGATTCAGCCATGACCCTTCCCCTTGACGTGTGCACCTGCCATAATTGGGTTCCCTTCGAGCGTATGCCGTGACGTGCGCGCATCCGGAATCGGGGCGATATTATTTAGCAAGGAAATACGGTCCTAGAAAATTCCAAGGAGGTGTATTATTCTATATTAAGCAACCATGCAAGCAGGGCAATCATGCATTTTTTGTCACTTTTTTTTTTGCGTAAGAACATATTGCTGTTACGTATAAGCATAATGGTAGTAAAGGTATTAGGGGAGCGAACCGAGAAAGGTTGAAAGGACATTAGGGAAGCGGGCTGTAGAAGCCAAGGGATATCGGGGAGTGGGCCATAAGGGCCAAAAGATGTTGGGAAGTAGGCCAAAAAAGTCGAGGGGCACTAGGGAAGCAGGCTGTAGAAGCCGGGAGATGCTGGGAAGCAGGCCACAAAGGCCAAAGGTTGGGGGAGCAGACTGCGAGAGCCAAAAAATGGGAAGCGGGCTGCAAAGAACCGAAGTTAGGAAACAGGCTACAAGAGCCAAAATTGGGAAGCGGGCCGTGAGAGCCGAAGGGGAGTGGGCTGCAGATGCCAAAATGTTGGGGAAGCGGCTGCGAGAGCCGAAGTTGGGAAGCGGGCTGCGAGAGCCGAAGTTATGGGAAGTGGGCCGTGCAGGCCGATGGGGGAAGCAGGCTATAAGAGCCCAAATTAGGAATCGGGCTGCAGGAGCTGAAGGTATTGGGAGCGGGCTGCAGGAGCCGAGGTTGGGGAGCAAGCTATAAAAGCCAAAAGGAAGCAGGCTACGAGAGCCAGAATTGAGAAACATGCCACGAAGGCCAAAGGTAAGCAGGCTGCAAGTGCCAAAGTTATGGAGCAGGCTATAAAAGCCAAAGGGTACTGGGAAGCGGGCTGCAATAGTCAAAATTACGGGGAGCGGGCCGCGAGGGCCGAATGGGGGAAGCAGGCTATAAGAGCCCAAATTAGGAAGCGGGCTGCGGGAGCCGAAGTTATGGGAAGTAGGCCGTGCAGGTCGAATTCTGAGAAGCAGGCTGCCAGAGCCAAAGGTATTGGAAAGTAGGCTGAAAAGTCGAGGGATATTAGGAGCGGGCTGACAAGCCGAGAGATGTTAGATGCAGGCTATAAAGCCGAAAAGATATCGGAGAGCGCGGTGGGACGGATGGATTAATCCTGATAGTGGGCCCTGGCCGACATGGCTGAGCCGAATAGCGTCGGGTAGCAGGATGTGAGAGTCGAAGAGAAAGGTCTCTTTTGTTCTCTGGCCAGGGAAGGAGCCGGACCAAAAATGGAAGGTTTATTCTTTTGTCCTCTAGCCGGGGAAGGATCCGAACCAAAGCGAGAGGTCTATTTTTTAACTGGGAAGCTGTCGGCTGGGGTGCCAATGATGAGATAGCTATCGGCTAGGAGCCGATGATGAGGTAACTGTCGGCGAGGAGCCGATGATTATGTAGCTGTCGACCCGAAGGCCGATAATGAGGTATCTGTCGGCTAGGAGCCGATGATGAGGTAGCTGTCGACCCGAAGGCCGATAATGAGGTAGCTGTCGGCTAGGAACCGATGATTATATAGCTGTCGACCCGAAGGCCGATGAAGGGGTAGTTGTCGGCTTGAAGCCCCGATGGCTGAAAGTTGGTCGGTTTAGCGCCCCGTCGGCGGAAGGTCTAGTCAGTTTAACGTCCCGTCGGCGGAAGGTCTAGTCGGTTTAACGCCCCGTCGGCGGAAGGTCTAGTCGGTTTAACGCCCCGTCGGCGGAAGGTCTAGTTGGTTTAATGCTCCGTCGGCGGAAGGTCTAGTCGGTTTAACCCCCCGTCGGCAGAAGGTCTGATTGGTTTCTGTTTGTTGGGTGGCTGAAGGTCGGAGGTAAAAGTTCATCTCGTGACTCTTCTTTCTCTTCTTTTCTTCCTCTTTTGTGTGGGGAGGCGGGTGCAAAGACCGTGTTCGCCTCATAATTGATCTTTTTTTTTAGAGGCGGGTGCGAAGACCATGTTCGCATCGTGACTGTTCTTTCTCTTCTTCTCTCCTTCTTCTTTTTGGAGTGGCAGGTGCAGAGACCATGTTCGCCTCGTGACTGTTCTTTCTCTTCTTCTCTTCTTCTTTTATGGAGAGGCAGGTGCAAGGACCATGTTCGTCTCGTGACTGTTCTCTTTTTTTTCTTCTTCTTTTATGTGGAGAGGCGGGTGCAAAGACCACGTCCACCTCGTGACTCTTCTTTCTCTTCTTCTCTTCTTCTTTTATGGAGAGGCGGGTGCAAAGACCGCGTCTGTCTCGTGACTCTTCTTTTTTTTTTCTATTCTTCTTTTGTAGAGAGGCAGGTGCAGAGACCATGTTTGCCTCATGATTGCTCTTTCTCTTCTTCTCTTCCTTTTTATGGAGAGACAGGTGCAATGACCATGTTTACCTCGTGATCATTTCTTTCTTTTCTTCTTTTTTTCTTTTGTGTAGAGAGGCGGGTGCAGGGGCCATGTTCGCCTCATGTCTCTTTTTTTCTCTTCTATTCTTCTCTTCTTCTTTTGTGTAGAGAGGTGGGTGCGGGGGCCATGTTCGCCTCAGGACTCTTTCTTTCTTTTCTTCTCTTCTTCTTTTGTGTGAAGAGGCGGGTTCAAGGACTGCGTCTGTCTCGGGACTCTTTCCTTCTTTTTTTCTTTTGTGAAGAGGCAGGTGCAAAGACTATGTTCGCCTCATGTGTCTTTTCTCCTTTTTCTTCTCTTCCTTTGTGTGATGAGGCGGGCTCGAGGACCATGTCTGACTCATGTGTACTCTTTCTTTCCTTCTCTTCTTTTGTGTGGCGAGGCGGGCTCGAAGACCACGTCTACCTCATGTGTCTTCTTTTTGTTCTGCTCTTCTTCTTTTGTGTGAAGAGGCGGGTCCAGGGACCACGGCTGCCTCATGTGTCTTCTTTTGGCTCTGCTCTTCTTCTTTTGTGTGAAGAGGCGGGTCCAGGGACCACGACTACCTCATGTGTCTTTTCTTCCTCTTCTTCTCTTCTTTTGTGTGATGAGGCGGGCTCGAAGATCACGTCTGCCTCATGTGTCTTTTCCTCCTCTTCTTCTCCTCTTTTGTGTGATGAGGCGGGCTCGAAGACCACGTCTGCCTCGTGACTCTTTTTTTTCTTTTCTTCTCTTCTTTTATGGGATGAGGCGGGCTCGAAGACCACGTTTGCCTCGTGTGCCCCTTTTTCCTTTCTTTTCTGCTCTTCTTTTCTCATTAACGCTTCTGTGCTGGAGTGTATTTCTCTTGATGTGCCCCCAAGTTGGGGTGTAGCTTCATTCGGTGTGCATCCCCCCTGAGGGGTGTGCTTTGCCTCTTTGCTTCTGTGCCCCCAGGCGGGGTGTATTTTTTTGGCTTCTATGTCCCCAGACCAGGGTGTGTTTTTTTTGATGCCCCCGAGGTGGGGTGTAGCTCTCTTCGAATGCCCCCATGGTGGGGTATACTCTTCACGGCTTCTATGCCCCCAGGTGGGGTATGTTTCTTCTTCATCTGTCCCTAAGCCAGGGTGGACTTCTCTTCATATGCCCCTGAGCCGGGGCGTGTTCTTTATAGCTTCTAGGCCCTCGAGACGAGGTACGCTTCTTCTTCATATGCCCCTGGTACGGGGTGTAGCTCTCTTCAGATGCCCCCCTAAGCCGGGGTATACTCTTTACGGCATCTATGCCCCCAGGCGGGGTATGTTTCTTCTTCATATGCCCCAGGTACGGGACATGTCTTTTGTTTCTTATACCCCCGCATAGCGGGTGCGAATTCTGCTCTCTTTCTACCCCTGAAGGCGGAGGAGTGCTTATCTTCATATGTCCCCAACACGGGGGTGTATCTTTTGCTTCTTATGCCCCCCTGAGGCCGGGGTGCATCTCTTTACGGCTTCTGTGCCCCTGAAGTAGGGTATGTTGTTTCTTCAAATGCCGCTTGGGCGGAGTATATCTTTCTTCTTATGCCCCAGATTGGGATGTATGTCTCTTTGTTTCTGTGCCCCGGGTCGGGGTAGATGCTTCTGCTTCTTCTGCGCCAAGGGCGGAGTGTACTTTTTTGTGCCTCCTGAGCGGGGTGGATGCTCTGCATGTGTCCCCAGGTCGGGGTGTAGCTTTGTCTCCCATGGAGGGGGTGTGTTGTTTCTTCAAAAGCCCCCCCAAACCAGGGTGTATTCTTCTCTTTCTTATACTCCTGAGGCGGGAGGGGTTCTCTTCATGTGCCCCCGTAGCGGGATGTGCTTCTTTCTTCAAGTGTCCCCAGGCCGGGGTGAATTCTTTCCTTCTTCCCAGACGCACGGGGGGAATGTTTACTTCTTGTGCTCCCAAGGTGGGGTGTATTGCTGCTTTTGATGCCCCTAGGTCGGGGTATATTCTTTCTTCATGTGCTCCCAGGTCGGGATGTATGCCTCTTTGCTTCGGTGCCCCCCGGGTGGAGGTGTACTCTGCCTCTTTGCTTCTGCGTCCCCCAGGCGGGGTATGTTTCTTCTTCATATGCCCCTGGTACGGCGCATATTCTTTATGGCTTCTATGCCCCCCTGGCGGGGTATATTTCTTCTTCAAATACCCCTAAGACGGGATGTATTCTTCTCTTTCTTATACTCCCGAGGCGGGATGTATCTTCTTCAAATACCCCTAAGCCGGGGCGGGTTCTTTATGGCTTCTATGCCCCCTGGCGGGGTATGTTTCTTCTTCAAATACCCCTAAGACGGGGGTGTGATTCCTGACTTCATATGCCCCCGACGTGGGGTATATCTTTTGTTTCTTATGCTCCCAAGCCGGGATGTAGCCTCTTGGCCTCATTTGCTACCGAGGCGAGGGGTATGTTACTTCATGTGCCCCCGGGGGGATGCATTTTGCCTGTACTGCCCCGTGGCAGGATGTATCTCTTAGCTTCTTACGCCCCCAAGGTGGGGTGTGTTTTCTTCTTGTGCCCCCGGGGTGGGGTATATCTTTCGCTTCTTATGCCCCCCTTGAGGCGGGGTGAAGTCTTTACTTCAAATGCCCCTAAATCGGGGTATAGTTTTGTCTCATATGCCCCCGGAGCAGGGGTGTATTTCTCTTCATGTGCCCCTGGGAATGGGGTGTATCTTTGTTGCTTGTTGTGCCCCCAGATGGAGGTGCCTTTCTCTTCATACGCCCCGGGCACGGGGTGTGTCTTTGCTTTTTTCTTCTTTTTTTTATATGCCCTCGAGAGGGGATTCTTCTTCTTCTGCCCCGACACGCTGGGGAATGTTTGTTTCTTGTGCCCCCAAATTGGGGTGTATGCTTTTTCTTCAGACTCCCCTAAGGTGAGGTGTATTCTTTGTTGCTTCATGTACCCCCGAGTCGGGGTGGATTCTCTTCATGTGCCCCCATGGCGGGGTGGATTCTCTTCATGCGCCCCCATGGCGGGGTGTACTCTCTTTACGTGTCCCCAGGAGTGGGGTGTGGTTTGCTTCCTGTGCACCCAAGCAGGGTGTATCGCTGCTTGCAATGTCCCCCGAGGCGGGGTATCCCTCTTCTTCAAATACCCCTAAGCCGGGGCGTATTCTTTATGGCTTCTATGCCCCCATAGCGGGGTGTGTTTCTTCTTCGAATACCCCCAAGATGGGGTGGACTCTTTTCTTCTTATACTCCCAAGGCAGGATGTAGCTTCTTCAAATGCCCCTGAGCCAAGGCGTGTTCTTTTATGGCTTCTATGTCCCCAGGCAGGGTATCTTTCTTCTTTAAATACCCCTAAGCCGGGGTGTATTCTTGCTACTTCTTATGCTCCCAAGATGGGATGTGACTTCTTCAAATACCCTCAAGCCGGGGCGTATTCTTCATGACTTCTGTGTCCCGACTGGCGGGTTTTGTTTCTTCTTCCAATGCCCCTAAGCCGGGGTGGACTTCTCTTCCTATACCCCTGAGCCGGGACGTGGCTGTTGCCTCTAGACCCTCGAGGCGAGGTGGGCTTCTCCTTCAAATACCCCCAAGACGGGGGCGTGATTCTTGGCTTCAAATGCCCCCAAGACGGGGGGGGGGGGGGTATTTTGCTTCTTGTGCCCCCCAAGGATGGGGTGGAATTCTCTTCAGTTATCCCTGAGTCGGGGTTGATTCTTCTGCCTCTTATGCCCCAAGGTGGGGTACAGTTCTCTTCATATGCCCCCCTTGAGCCGGGGTGCAACTCTACTTCTTCTCATGACCCCTGGCCGGGGCAGTCTCTTCTTCTTATGCTTATGTGCTCCCGCATCGGGGTGTATTCCTTTCTTCGCGTGCTCCCCTAAGCCGGGGAATATTGTGTGTTCTGCTTCAGATGCCCCCCCCCCGGGGGGGGGGGATATATGTTACTTCATGGGCCCCGAGGCCGGGATGTATTCCTTCTTCGAATGGCCCTAGGTCGGGGCGTATTCTTCTCTTCTTATGCCCCCAAGGCGGGACGTAGCTTCTTCGAATGCCTCTGAGCCGGGGCATATTCTTTATGGCTTCTATGCCCCCCCAGGCGGGGTATGTTTCTTCTTCAATTGTCCCTAGGACAGGGTGTATTCTTCTCTTTCTCATGCTCCCGAGACGGGACGTAACTTCTTCAGATGCCCCTAAGCCGGGGTGCAACTCTATTTTTTTTTTTTACACTCCCAAGGCGGGATGCCGCTTCTTCACATGGCCCTAGACCGGGGCGTTTTCTTTACGGCTTCCATGCCCCCAGGCGGGGTATGTTTCTTCTTCTGATGTCCCTAAGTCGGGATTTGTTTCTTTATTTGTGTGCCCCTAGGCCGGGGTGAATTCTTGCTTCTTATTCCCCATGGCGGGGTATGGTCTTTGCTTCTTATGCCCTCATGACGAGGTGGATGCGTGCTTCATGTGCCCCCATACCGGGGTATATTTCTTCCTCGAATGCCCCTAAGCCGGGGTGTGGGTTCTGCTTCTTATGCCCCAGAGCGGGGTATGCTTCTCTTCATATGCCCCTAAGTCGGGGTGTGTTCTTTTGCTCTTTATGCCCCTGGATCGGGGTGAAACTATGTTGCTTCTTATGCCCCCAAGGCGGGGTGTGTTTCTCTTCATGTGCCCCACAGCCGGGGTGCATCTTTGTTATCTGTCGTGCCCCCAAAGTGGGATAGAATATCTTCATATGCCCCTAGATCAGGGTGTATATTTTTTTTGCCTCTTATGCCCCTATGGCGGGGTATGTCTCTTCTTCTTATCCCCCATGGCGGGGTATGTGCATGCTCTCTTCGAGAGTGGCGGCCGTGCTTGGCCTCATTGCTATAAAGCATTCCCCACAGTGGGCAGCCATTCACCAAGCTACAATTGTGGGTTGTTGGATCTTCTAACAGCCACTCGAGGGGCCGTCTTGTGTCGGATAGAGGCAGCAGGAAGGAGGAATGGGCGGAGTCATTGCACTGCAGACTCGGAGCCTCCTAGAGTCGGGCGGGGACGCCGGGTTTCTTCTGGCTCTTCTGGTCGGCGATGTTGGCCGACTTTTCTTCTTTCTCTTTTTCCTCTCTTTTTTTTTCCTTCTTCTCTTCTCTTCCTTTTTGTATGATTGACCAGGGTGGGGGTGCAGGAGAGTGCTCACCCCCCCAGGGAGGGGATGAGTGGTTCGCTCCATCGCATCAACCTCACAATGACAATCTTTATTCAGTACACTCGACGGACGTGGCCGTACAACCCTCTCTTGCCGACTCTTTCTCTTCTTTTTTTTTGCTTCTTTCCTTTCTACTTTTCTTCTTCCCTTTTTTTTTCTCTTCTTTTCTTCTTTTCTTCTTCTCTTCTCTTTCTTCTTGAGGAAGGGGGGTTTGATTTCCCCTCCCTTCTCTTCTCTCTCTTTTTTTATAACAGCCCCCATGATTCTTGGAAGCTGTAGGTGCCTCGGAGTAGCGTCGTCGAGGCGACAAAGATAATTTCTCCTAGTCCGGCTTTCCTCCCCATAGGGCAGGCGAAGACAGCACCTGCAATTCATCAAAGCAAACAGACATCGTTTATTAGGGGGGCCATGAGGCCCTGAATCCCGGCGAAGAGATGAAGGGTGATTTGGTCCCACCGGGCGTGCCAGGCTTGTTGACGCACTAAAAATTCGCTCGTTCGGGCGGTTCGTCTGTTGGGTGCGTGGGCGTGCCAGTCACCGAGGTGACAATTTATTCGGGCTCCGAAGAGCCTATGGTGTGCTCGATCTGACTTCGTCAAAACGATTGTGTGATTCGTGTCGGGACCAAAACCCGCCGCGCCATAAAAGTCACGTCGTCATGTACATTCCCCATACGAGGGAACACCCTTGATTAATCGCCGAGATTCAGGGCCTCATGGCCAAGAAATTAGTTGCATGAAAGGCTTATTAGGAAGTATTGAAATCCTCGCGCAAGGGCGAGAAGAAAACCATTCGCGGTCATGTCGGTCGTGTACTGACCATTTAATGTTCGGACGAGTGTCCGTCTCGGGAAAAGCGTGATCGTTGCGGGAAGACAGGAGCATATGTATGCCAGGATATGACAATTTATTGTTTAGAAGGACGGAAAACGTTTGGCTAAACCTCGATTAGAGCGGTCGGAAACCGGTAAATCTGTTGGCCCAGTGCAAGAGCAACCTGCGACCATACTGCGGTGGGCCCCCCGCGGTCGAAACAAGACTTGCATGAGCGTCATTAATATTTCTAGTGCCAAGGGGCGACAAGGGAATATCCCTTGAGTCGGCTGAAAAGCCCTGTGTCTGGAGAAGCGGGCGTTCGAAACATGTCGGTCATTCGGGAGACCGCTTAATATTCGGACGGGAGTCCGGCTTGAGAATATTGTAATCGTCGCGGGAGGACCTGGAACATATGCATGCCGGGACACGGCAAGTTTATTATTCCGAGACATTGAAAACATTAGGTTGAATCTTGGTTATTGTAGCCCGAAACCGGTGAATCTATTGGCCCGATGCGAGATCGAGTCAGGACCATGCCGGGGGCGCCTCCCATGGTCCGAATGAGGCTTGCGCGGGCATCATTAATATTTCCGGTGCCGGAGGGCAGCGGGGGAGAGTCCCGGGACTAGGCTCCAGAACCGAAAACGTGCTCGAAAGGAGCGGGCTGTAGACCGAGGATATGAGTCAGACGATGACCATGATCGGGACAGGCCCGAGGTCTAAGCATGGCCCACGGAGGTCTTATTGATATTCCAATGGAAGGGGTCCAGGGGTGGCGAGAGCCATCTCGTTCTATTCTGACTCTATCGGTTATTTGCGGACCTTTTCATGTTCGGGCGAGGGCCCATATTGGAAGTGCGACGTGGATGGAAACGATCCCGTACAAATGTCTGCCGAGCGTGCGGCAATTTTAGTAGTGGCTCGGAAGGGATCCGGCCGGAGAAATGAGTCCGGTTTAATCGGAATGTCAGCCCGGAGCGAGGTCGGGTCATGACCATTTCGGGATGATTCCCAAGGCTCAGGCCCAACCTGGGAGGGCGTCATTGTTGTTCCTTCAGCACCGGGTCACGAGAGAGACGGGGTTGCAAAGCGGATTTTACCGTCGTTTTATTATTACTTAGAGTTTTACCATTATTATTTGTTGATTTATGTATATCTTTGGGTGAGTTTGTTATTACTATTTATTTATTTTTTCTTGTGATTTATTCATTTATTATTGTTATTGTTAGGTTTGTTTTTATTGTTTATTCGTTTTATTATCATTCATTTGCTTGTCGTGTTTCGTTAAGTTTGTTATTATTATTCATCTTGGGTTATCATTTATTTATTTATCGTTCTTGGTGAGTTTGTTATTATTATTCAATCATTTTTGTTATCGTTTATTTGTCTATTTATTATTATTGTTATTATTTTAAGCTTATTATTATTATTACTTATTTCTTTATCATTCTTATTTATTTATTCATTTTTGAATTTATTATTATTTATTATTATTACTCATATTTTCTGGAGAGAGAATGGGCCATTAGAGGGCTAAGAAAAGGGCGTATCGCTGAGGGGCTGAGGGTGTGCCGCTGAAGGGCTAGGAGGGTGTACCGCTGAAGGGCTAGGAGTGTGCCGCTGAAGGGCTGGTTGGAGGTGTACCGGCGAAGGGGCGAGGGTGTGTGCCGCTGAAGGGCTGGAAGGGTGTACCGCTAAAGGGCTGGTGAGAGGTGTGCCGGCGAAGGGGCGCAGGCGGGTGTGCCGCTGAAGGGCCTGGGGCTGTGCCGGCGAAGGAGCTGGAGTGTGCCGCAGAGAGGCGTGGCTAGGTGTGCCGGCGAAGGGGCTGGAGTGTGCCGCTGAAGGGCGTGGCTAGGTGTGCCGGCGAAGGTGGCTAGAAGGTATGTCGGCGAAGGGCGACTGCGAGGCGCACCGCTGAAGGGCATGGGGAGCCCACTCCTCCTCTGTTTCTTTTAAGGCTCTTCTTTTCTTCTTTTCTGATTTCATTAAGTGTGCATGAGTTTCTCCTTTTCTTCTCTTGATTAATTTTCATTCTTTCTCTCATGAGAGCGGATGTTTAAGTTGCTTAGTTGTTGTTCGATTTGGCTCTCTTTATGTTGATTACGGTCCCATAGCATCGGTTAAAGCATTTTACCGTCGTTCTTTTTATTTGTTTGTTGCGTTCTTTTAGTCCTTTTAATTCATGTTGTTGTTCCATTTGTTAGTTGCTTCCTTTTATCTTTTCGATATGTTATCGTTTCTAACGAAACTTCGACAGCATCTCCCCTTGACCCGAGCGTAAGGGAGATACAGGGAACGCGCCCACATGGAGTGGCGGAATCCGTCAACTGGAGGTGGGCGCCCGAGAGCGACAACACCTTAATAAAACCTCAGAAAACTCGGACAGACCGGCTGTAATATCCCGGACCTTTCGGATACTTCTTCGTGGGTCCCAGATCTGGTTTCGGAGCGTCCGGCTCCGTCGTGTCTGAAATTTCGTTTCGGACATCTTTCGTGTTCGGATCGGCGCGATCCGGAGTTGTTTCGGAGGCCCGGAGGCGTTCCGCGGCTTTTTCGCGTGTGTTTTCCGATTCCCGGTGTGTGTTTCGACTTTTCCTTCGGAAGCTCGCTGCGGGCGAACCGGGCAGTTCCCCCAGGCACGAGTGGTACCGTTGCGATCGGTGCGTTCCGAGGATTCCGAAAATATATTTTTCTATTTTTTGGTATTTTTCCGAAAATTCAGATTTTCTATATAGCCCTAATTCTTTTCTTCTTCTTTTTCTCCTTTCTCTTTCTTCTTCTTCCTCTTCCTCCGTTTCTTCCCACCGTGACACCCTCCTCTCTCCCTCTCTCCCATTCGGGCGCAACGAACCCCTCTCCGGCTACGGACGACGGCGGGGCGACGGCGCGGACGCGTGGGCGACGGTGAGGCGGTCTCGTGGGCGTGCGGCGAGCGTGGGAAGCGTGGGGAGTTCGTGAAACTTCGAGCATTCTTCGTGATTCGTGATCGATCCGGCGGAGCATTCGCTCCATTGAGGTAGGGTGACGTTCCTTGGCCTCATGCCGATCTTTTCTGCGATTTATAGACCGCGGGGAGGCCGAGAGGGGATCGTTTGAGCGTTTTTGGGTTTTTCCATGATTTGGGGAGAGCTCGCCCGATCTATGGATTTGATGCATGATTTCGTGTTTTGATGGCCTAGAATCATGCTAGGGGTCCCCAGGGGTCTTCCCCTTTGTTTTCCCCCTCTCCTATGGAGGCATGGGGGCGTGGTTAGAATTTTTGGGCGTTCTTACCATTTTCGGCCGCGGACTGAGAACGCGCTATACTTCAGTAGCGCGTTCTTGGAGGTCGCGCTGCCCCGACCGAGCGCGTTCATCGGAGAAAATGAACAGTAGGGCGGTTCGTGTCGCGCTATGGGGTCCTAGCGCGATTATCCTTGTCGCGCTAGGAGGACCTAGCGCGATGGTCCTTGTCGCGCTAGGGTTCCCTAGCGCGATGGTCCCTGTCGCGCTAGGGAGACCTAGCGCGATCTTCCCTATTGCGCTAGGGTTCCCTAGCGCGTTCCTCCGTGTCGCGCTAGGTATCCCTAGCGCGATTTGGCTGTTGTTGGGTGTTCCCCTTGGGCCGTGCGTGCGTCCCGGGCACCCCGTGGAGTTCCGTGACCGTGTCTTTGGTGTCCGGAGGTTCCGTTTGCCTTGGTCATGAGTTTGGCCATGGGCGGTGCGTCCGTTTTTCTCCGACCGTGGCCCCGTTTGACGGAGCTAGTGCGTGGGGTGATTCCCACACGTTGTCGGACTCGGACGTCGTTTTCCGTTGACTTGAGAGTCTACTCCTTCAGTGACCCTCCACTAGTCGTAGCCCACTAGTACGAGGTGCTGGTCTCACCTGGGAGTGGTGTACGGGCACCCACCTTTCGAGACGGTTTGTGGACCGGTTACCATAGGCTCCTCGTCTTAGCCAGAGTCCGGCTGCGGGGGAAAACCGGTCAGAGGGCCAGACCTAGGACGCGTGGTCTGTGTGTGCACACGTGGTTGGGGGCGGTTGGACCCACGTCGACGGACGTGACCCCAGCTAGTCACTTGTTATGGTTACTTGTACGGTGTTTGCGCCTCGGGTAGGACCTACCACGTCAGGGGGTTCACCTGCGGTGCGGTGTAAGACGTCAGGGGACGCCGCCGGCTGTGCTTCTAGTGGGTGGTACTCCTGTCGAGTACGGAGTGTCAGACTGTCAGTCGTGTGTTTCCGACCTTCGGGTTTTACGATTCGACCGTTGGTTTCGGTCTTCTCGTACCGTGGCACGTGTGTCGGTTTGCGTGCCGTAGGGTCTAGTTCTGTAGAGTGCAGGGCTTTCCTTTCCGAGGTACTTTCCTACCGCTAGAGTAGTGGTTTCTCGTTTTACGAGGTAGGGTTCGAGTGATCCCTACTGAGTCTTGTTCCGAGACTCATTCCCTGCGTGTTTTCACCGTGTTTCAGGTGAGGCGCCACCTTCGGGGAGCGCGTCAGGAGTGCAGCATGGTGCGGGTGCCCAGAGGTAGTGCCAGAGGTCAGAGCCGGGGTATGCCCCGTGTAGCTGTACTTTCCTTTCTTGTCACTGTACTAGTCGTGGACGGCTGTTATTGTTGTTCTTTATTGCGGACCATGTAAAACGTTAATTTATTTCCCGCTTAATATTATAACTGTTTAATTTCTACAATTATTTGTGATACTTGTGTAGACTCCACACCATCTTTTTAACCCTTCCGAGTCTTCGGACTCGTGGGTGGCGGTGCGAGTCTCGGGTTATCGGGCCTTCCCGGTAATCGGATTCTCGGGTCGTTACAGCTGGTATCAGAGCGCGGTTGTGGAATTACATGAGAATCATAGGTAATTGTAGTGGTCCACTAGTCCACAACGATGATGTACATGTGACGCTGGCATTGGGCACCGCGTGTTTTATTCTGACATTGCCGTTTTCGTGTTTTCTGTCTTGTGCTTCAGGAGCGAGGATGGCACCGAGGAGGACTTCTCGCTCTCAGCAGGGACAGTCGACTGGAGGTCAGGAGATCCAGCAGGGGGTCCAGAGGGACCAGGAGGAGCATAGCAGAGTTCCGGGAGCTACCGAGGCCGCGGATGCTGCGAGAGCTCCGGGGGCCGAGGATTTCTTCCGTGGCATGTACCATCTCATGTCTCAGCAGTTCGGCGGAGAGACTGGTGAGGGCTCGTCAGTCAGGGGTGGGCCAGGCCGAGCGGTGAGGGACTTTATGCAGTTCCATCCACCTTACTTTAGCGGCCAGGCAGACCCTGATGCGGCTCATGATTGACTTGATGAGATGGAGCGGGTGTTCAGTTCTGCGAAGAATACTGTCAAGGACAGAGTGGTGTTGGCCTACAACCAGTTGCAGGGTACGGCTCGGAGGTGGTGGTCTTCCGAGTGGAAGACGTCCTTTCAGCTTCGTCCACTTGAGCAGGTCGAGTGGGGTGACTTTGTCAGTGCTTTCGAGCGTACGTACTGTCCAGACGTCGTTGCTACGCCGCGGATGCGGGAGTTTCTGGAGCTGGTGCAGGGTGACATGTCAGTGTTGCAGTACAGGGCCCGATTTCTCGAGCTGGGTCGGTACGCACCTCATATCATGGAGCATGAGAGGGTGAGGACGACGCAGTTTGTGCAGGGCTTGAGGCTGGATGATGCGGGACGGACACGGGAGACGACACTATACAGTGCCACCCTCGGACTCTAGATGAAGACGCGACTAACAATACACACCAGGGAGACACTAAGCCCGACACTACGAGCTCCTAGTGGCAAAATGTCGCTAACAGAAGTACAAGCTCACTCGGCGTCCCATGCGAGGGAAAGCGTGGATCGTGCGCGGTTAAGGAACCGGCAGAGTTCAAGGTAGTCAGACTCACTTCCGGACTCGGATCGAGTCGCGGGACGGGTCACTCTCACGCTCACAGCGGTGACATGGACACACGGGCTAGGAACCTACACTCTCGGCAGCGGCCTAAGACCGTATACTAGCTAAGCAATGTAACGCCAAGAAGTTAAGACCTTTACCTCCACGCACCCGGCGTGGCGAAGACACCCCGGCTGACTTACGGACCCCCGGTTAACATAATTCACAGCAGTACAAAAGGATTCGACCCACTCCACGCAGGGAGGTAAAAGGTCACATGTGGGCCCCGGGGATCACGCAAATCAGGTTGACAGGCAGCATCTTGATGTCGACTCGACGCGCCGAACTCCGCGTTTTCGTGCTTCCCGAACGGCGGGTTCTGCGGGCCCGTGGGGCCCACGGATGGCGCTGTCCTCCGGATCTGCGGAGGTGGGTCCCACTATGATGGAGACCCCTGGTGGCGCGCCTCCACGGACGGCGGTCGGCCGGAGACACCGATTGGTGGCCGGTCGGGTCCGATCTTCAAGTTGTGGAATGGCTGCCCACGGATTTCAGTTCTGTTTTCCCTGCGCGCGCTCCGGCGAAAACAGCCGCTGCGGTCGATCCCGACGTCGGATCGGGACGCATGAGCTATCGTTGGAAAGCTCTCTTCAAATGCTTCAATCTAGACTCAGAGAGATCTGATGGATCTAGCCGGATCTAGACTTTAATGAATTTACAAATCCCTGTTGTACAGTAACCGAGACATCAGATTTACAGGGTACTTGTCTGAGAACCACCGTTGACTGCCTACTTTCCGTAGGAATCAGACTTCAAGCTCTTCTTCAACTTTGTGGATAATCAAACCATGAAGCTGGGACAGTTTTTAGAATTGGATTTGGAGGTGGTGGTGATTTGATAGGATTTTTGGAGTGTCTGGTGGTCGGATCTGGGAACTGGCAGAAAGTACTGTAGCTGTGGACGAACTCGATTTTTGTAAAATATAAGATGGACTCACAAAAATTCAAGAAAATTTGGAGATGGAGGGGATAGTGGACAGAATGCCCAGTAAAATTTGGCGGACCAACAAAAATCAAAAAGTGGACCTAAGACTTAAAACTCTGGGCGGGTGGAAATGGAAACAGACAGTAGACAGATCTGGAAACTGGGATTGGACGAAAATAAAAAAATACCAAATGAGATCTTTATGACCAACCAAAATTCTGAGGACGTTCTGGACACCTCTGGAACATCCAGTAAAATTCCCAGCTCGATCTGAGGCCGTGGCTGAGACTGAAATTTCGTAGAAGCTGCTGTGGTACGGCGCGGACAGAACTCCGGCGGTGGCGATGGCGGCTCGTGGCGGCGGCGACCAGAACTGATAGGGTGGAGTCACACCACCAAGAGGCAGCCTTCACAGCTGCAAGGGGGAGAGGGAGAGAGGAAGGGGGCGGCCTAGGCCTTGCTCCAACATTAAGTTTGATTCAAATGGCATTAATTGCATAAAATGGGAAATTACAACCTTAAATAGTCTACATCTCACATCCATCCATAGCCATTGGATCTAGGGGATGGGGATGAAGGGCTAGGATGGCATGTGACACACACACAAAATACAATATAATATTAAAGGGGGGGGCGGCCCTTGGACCAAGGAGAGGGGGGGTGGTGGAAGGTTGAAAATGGTAGGTGGGAGGTAGGTAGCCTCCTTGGACTTTTTAAGTCCATTGTCCCCCATGTGTTCAAATACAAGTCAACCTTCTAGATGCTCCCATGTGGCATGTTGACTGGCCCCACGTGGGACCCTGGGATGAGGTGGCCCAATGGGGTGGGGCCCGGGAGGCCTGTGGGGCCCACGGGGTCCGAAATACTCGTAAGCCCCTATTACACTCAAAATGGCCAACCGGACGTAACGAAATAAATGCGAATTAAACACACATAAAGTCTAACTGAATATAATAAATGGGGAGGCTCAAGGCGGAGTCTCCAGGCTGTCTCCGAGCCAGATGGACGCTGAGGTGGCTCGTGTCGTGCTCCGTGTGCGGTACCGGTGGCTCGGTGTGTCATGCCGATCAACTGCTCGGGTGTCCGCACCAATTCTCCCCGGGTGGGAGAAACTCGACCCTGTCGAGTAAGGGTCTGCATCGCTCCTGTATCGCTCCAAAAGGTCCGGATCAATCTGCTGCAACTCGCCATGTGTGATCCATGTGTCCTCAGTAGCGGGCCGTCCTCTCCATCGCACTAGGTAGCGCGGGTAAGATCCACTCCTGGTAACTGTCACCTGCTCGTCCAGTATACGATCTATATGCTCACGCTGCCGTGAAAAAGGGGCTGGAGGTGGAAGTGGACACTCAGGTGTGGGATCACTCTCAAGGGGAGGAGATGGCTCAAAAGGCTCACTAGGGATCACCGCTGGGTCCCTATATGCAACAAGATCCGATACATTGAAGGTAGAGCTTATACCATATTCCTCGGGCAGGTCCACAACATACGCATTGGATCCAACGCGTTTCAACACTCTGAATGGACCGGCTCCGCGAGCTTGCAACTTCTTAA
This sequence comes from Amorphophallus konjac, assembly GCA_022559845.1. Classification (NCBI taxonomy): domain Eukaryota; kingdom Viridiplantae; phylum Streptophyta; class Magnoliopsida; order Alismatales; family Araceae; genus Amorphophallus; species Amorphophallus konjac. The sequence goes on from JAHNEJ010002054.1 coordinate 74,747, forward strand.
CGGTTCCAGAGGGAAACCGTTCAGGTCTTACCCTGATCATGACGTATTCGCCCTCGTGGAACTCTCGGTGGTGTCGGTGGGCATCGGCTAACTCCTTGTACCGTGCATTGCTGGCCTCAATGTGACGACGGATGTCGTCATGCAAACTCCTAACATGCCTAGCAAACGACTCGGCCGACTCCGACACTCTAGCATGGATAGGCATGGGGACAAGGTCAACGGGTTTCCTAGGCCTACGACCTGTGACAATCTCAAATGGACTCATGCCGGTAGACCTATTCACCGAATCATTGTATGCAAACTCAGCCATGGGTAAAATGAGATCCCAATCCCCAATGCGATCCCTAACAAGACACCTCAAAAGATCACCCAGACTCCTATTGACCACTTCGGTCTGACCATCTGTCTGGGGATGATATGCAGTGGAAAATTTAAGATGCGTACCCATCATATGCCATAGTGTCTTCCAAAAATAGGAAGTGAATCTAACATCACGGTCAGACACTATAGTGCGAGGCAACCCGAACTTGCACACCACATGAGTAAGGAATAGGCGGGCTACCCTAGAAGCATCCGAAGTCTTCGAGCAAGGGATAAAGAGGGCCATCTTCGAGAAACGGTCAACAACAACATAGACAGAATCATGCTTCCTGGAGGTACGTGGCAATCCCAAAACAAAGTCCATACTAACATCCTGCCACGGGGCATCAGGCACGGGAAGAGGCGTATAAAGGCCCGAGCTTTGCTTCTTCATCTTGGCCGTAGCACATGTACGGCACTGAGCCACGATGTTAGCAACATCGCGCTTCAAGCTCGGCCAATAAAAACGATGCTCCACTGCCTCAATAGTCTTGTTCCGACCAAAGTGGCCGGCTAGACCTCCCGCATGTAGTTCCCACACTAGGAAATCTCGAACCGAAGTTCGGGGAACACATAGCCTGCTACCTCGAAAGAGGTGACCCTCCTGAAGCACATAATCATCATGGTCTCTCGAGGGCCCGGCCTGGAGAGTAGTAAAAATCTGACCGAAGTCAGGACAATCAACATAGGCCTCCTTCATCTTCTCTAGCCCTATGACCTCGGCACTCATGGTGGTAAGAAGACATGCTCGCCGACTCAAGGCATCGGCCACCTTGTTCTCCACTCCAGCCTTATGTTTTAGCACAAAGGTGAACTGCTGGAGATACTCAACCCAACGACTATGACGCGAATTCAGCTTCTTTTGGGAATGGAGGTACCTCAAAGCCTCATGATCGGAGTATAAGACAAACTCCTGATGTAATAGGTAATGCCTCCAATGCCTAAGAGCCTGGACAACTGCGTAAAACTCTTTATCATATGTGGAATATCGCAGTTTCGCGTCATTCAGCTTCTCGCTGAAATATGCGATCGGGTGGGACTCCTGACTCAAAACTCCTCCTATCCCAACACCCGACGCATCACAACAGACCTCAAACACCTTCGAGAAATCAGGCAGTCGAAGGATAGGTGTCTGGGTCATGCGCTCCTTGATGTCCCTGAAGGCAGCAGATGCGGCCTTCGTCCATACAAATGTGCCCTTACGGATGCAATCCGTGATCGGGGCAGTGACGGAACTAAATCCGCGGATAAAGCGACGATAGAACGTCGCAAGACCATGAAAGCTGCGGACGTCATGAATCGTACGGGGTTCCGGCCACTCAACAATGGCCCGGACCTTCTCCGGATCGGCGGAGACCCCAGTACTAGACACAATAAAACCCAAGAAGGTAAGCTGAGGTGTCATGAAGGCACACTTCTGTGGGTTTGCATAAAGCTGCTCTCGCCTGAGAAGAAGACAGACCTGCCGAAGGTGGTCTAAGTGGTCCCCCGTGGTGCGACTATAGATAAGGATGTCGTCAAAGTACACCACTACAAAGACTCCAATGAAAGGTCGAAGGACCTGTGTCATGAGTCGCATGAATGTGCTAGGGGCATTGGTCAAACCAAAAGGCATGACCAACCACTCATATAGACCGTCCTTGGTCTTAAATGCGGTCTTCCACTCATCACCTGGCCTAATCCTCACCTGATGGTAGCCACTCTTAAGATCGATCTTTGAAAAGATAGTGGCACCTGCCATCATGTCTAGCATGTCATCCAGGCGGGGAATAGGGAACCTGTACTTCACGGTGATTTTGTTGATGGCACGACTATCAATGCACATTCTCCACGTGCCATCCTTCTTCGGGGCGAGTAACGCGGGTACAGCACATGGACTCATGCTGTCCCGAACAGATCCTCTCTGCACTAACTCATCGACCTGCCGTTTAAGCTCGGCATGCTCCGTGGGACTCATGCGATAATGAGGAAGATTGGGCAAAGAAGAGCCCGGAACAAGGTCGATGGCATGCTGAATATCCCGCATAGGTGGGAGTCCCTCGGGAAGCTCATCGGGAAAGACATCAGCATACTCCTGCAGAATGGGAACAACCTCGGGTGGGAGCTCACCCTCGGAGTCCCGCTCCACCTCTCGGACCGTAATGGCAAACACTGGACAGCCCTGACTAAGCTCCTGCTCCATCTCCCGGGAGCTAATCATCATCAATCTCCTCGTCGAGGGCTCTCCGGGGCCAGAGGTAACGGTCATAGTCCGAGCTGGAGATGGGGTACTGGGCCCGGGTACGGAAGGCTTCGGAGTACTAGGGCCAGTGGGACCCCTGACTGATGGGCTCCTGGGCCGAACGGGTTGGAGGGTGACCCGCTGGCCATCATGGTCGAAGGTACAGGTGTTCGACCGACCATGGAGTGTGGCATCTCGGTCGAATAACCACGGCCTACCAAGAATGATACTTCCCACTTCCATGGGGAGAACATCACACCAGATCTCGTCACGGTAGGAGTGGAGCTGCAGCGGGACCAAGCACCGCAGCCTGACCGAAATGGAAGTGGTATCCACCCATGATACCTGGTAGGGGCAAGGGTGGTCTACGGGTGTGAGACCAAGACGAGTGACAGCGTTCGTGGAGATTGCATTGATACAACTCCCGCTATCGATGACCACCTTGCAAATTTGCTTTCCCAGCCTACAGAATACATGAAGGATAGTGGTCCGACGCCAGTCATCACTGACCTGTGGCTGGGTGAGGATACATCTGACGACCCCCACATGGGTATCGTCTAACTGCTGGGCATCCTGGGCCTCACCTCCCATCTCATAGTACTCGTCAGCTAGCTCTTCATCTGCCTCATAGCTGACTAACTCTAGTCCCGCAGGGGTGGTATCCTCGGCCTGTGTGTCCCCAATGTGAAGAGATGGGCGGGTGGGACACTGGTTGGCGAAATGGCCAAACCCATTGCAGCGATAACACTGCTGCCGTGATCCACTAGGCTCCCCAATCATAGGTCCTTTACCTTTATCCTCCCGACGGATAGGAGGCGTAGGCAACAAAGGACGTGCGGGTGGTGCGGGTGCCGGGGGACGGGCTATGGGTGGGGCCGTAAGATGCTGGGGACGAGGAAGGTCCCTCGGGGGTGGAGGGCGAGGCCTAGGAGCAAAGGGCTCGTGGCGAGCGGGCTCCTGAGGTCGAGCCATGGGGGCCCTCGGATATGTGCCAGATGAGCCACGGGACTCGACACTACGAAGGGGAAAGGAGCCCAACCGATGGGGTGACTCGAACTCGGCCTCGAACTGCTCCAATTCGAGAGCAATCTGATATGCCTGCTCCAAAGTGGTGGCATTGCGGCGAAAGAGTTCATATTGATAATTAGGCCGCAAACCTCTCCGAAAGCGGGATATCGTCATGGTGCTCTCTTCCGTGACCCCGCACCGCAAATAATACTCATCGAACTCGGCGGTGTACTCGGTCACGGATCGGTTCCCTTGGGAGATGCTTTGCCACTTGTCTATAAGACGTTGGCGATATGAGGCAGGAAGGTACTTCTCCCTCAATTTGAGTTTCATATCATCCCAGGTACCGATTTGGGGTTGACGTCGCTGGTTGAGCAGGCTCTCCACATTGATCCAATAAGTTTGGGCCTGCCCTTGCAGCTTCATCTTCGCATATCGGACTCTTCGGTGGTCCGTCATCTCAAACCACTCGAAGTACCGGTCCATACCGGCCTCCCAATCTAGATACACCCTAGGGTCCAAGGACCCGCTAAAAGTGGGAGGGTCCGCACGCACACCCCTAAGAATGCGGTCGTCATCCTCGTCATCACGATTCCGTCGTTGATGACGACGACCGTTACCCCCGTGATCATTGTCGGAGGCATAATCATCCACTATAGGCGCCTGTTGCCTCCCGACATCCTCTACCTGAGCCCTTGGCACAGCGGGTTGCTGCACCGGCTCTTGTTGGCCGTTCGTCGGCGCGGGTTGCGCCGCTACTGGGCCCCTCTCTAGGACGGCAATCCTCCCAACAAGGCCTTGAATGGACTGCTCCGAAACCCCGGCCCGATCCTCGAGGACCTTCATCCTCCCTTCTAGACGCGTCCCTATGCCATCCATACGCGTACTAAGACCATCCATACGCGTGTCTAAACGATCCATGATGGCCCGGAACATCTCGGCCGTGGAAGACTCATCGGAACTACGGGCTCGGGAGTCCGCCATAGGTGGTGGTGGCGAGTATTGGGTGCCTCGACGGGTGGGCATGCAAAGACGTACGGACTAGGTGACAACGACCGACTAATGCAAACACACTAAATGATACACTTAGACCTAATTGCAATTTGAAAACACTCCTTTTTTGGTATTTTGAAAGAATGCAATTTAAAACACTTTTTTTTTTGTTTTGAAAAGAATGAGACTCGACTACACCCTAGACACGGCCAAGACTCGGTACGCGGCGGAGGTAATCGACCCGTAGGTCACTCGCGCAAGTGTGTGGTCTTCCCGGTAGGCGAAGCCTAACGGTCGGACAACACCTTTGGATATACCGAGTGAAGGTGTGTGTGGGGTAACCTTAGACTATGCAAGACTTATGCAACGACTACCCTAGACTCGACTTGCTCTGATACCAAACTGATGCGGGACGGACACGGGAGACGACACTATACAGTGCCACCCTCGGACTCTAGATGAAGACGCGACCAACAATACACACCAGGGAGACACTAAGCCCGACACTACGAGCTCCTAGTGGCAAAACGTCGCTAACAGAAGTACAAGCTCACTCGGCGTCCCATGCGAGGGAAAGCGTGGATCGTGCGCGGTTAAGGAACCGGCAGAGTTCAAGGTAGTCAGACTCACTTCCGGACTCGGATCGAGTCGCGGGACGGGTCACTCTCACGCTCACAGCGGTGACATGGACACACGGGCTAGGAACCTACACTCTCGGCAGCGGCCTAAGACCGTATACTAGCTAAGCAATGTAACGCCAAGAAGTTAAGACCTTTACCTCCACGCACCCGGCGTGGCGAAGACACCCCGGCTGACTTACGGACCCCCGGTTAACATAATTCACAGCAGTACAAAAGGATTCGACCCACTCCACGCAGGGAGGTAAAAGGTCACATGTGGGCCCCGGGGATCACGCAAATCAGGTTGACAGGCAGCATCTTGATGTCGACTCGACGCGCCGAACTCCGCGTTTTCGTGCTTCCCGAACGGCGGGTTCTGCGGGCCCGTGGGGCCCACGGATGGCGCTGTCCTCCGGATCTGCGGAGGTGGGTCCCACTATGATGGAGACCCCTGGTGGCGCGCCTCCACGGACGGCGGTCGGCCGGAGACACCGATTGGTGGCCGGTCGGGTCCGATCTTCAAGTTGTGGAATGGCTGCCCACGGATTTCAGTTCTGTTTTCCCTGCGCGCGCTCCGGCGAAAACAGCCGCTGCGGTCGATCCCGACGTCGGATCGGGACGCATGAGCTATCGTTGGAAAGCTCTCTTCAAATGCTTCAATCTAGACTCAGAGAGATCTGATGGATCTAGCCGGATCTAGACTTTAATGAATTTACAAATCCCTGTTGTACAGTAACCGAGACATCAGATTTACAGGGTACTTGTCTGAGAACCACCGTTGACTGCCTACTTTCCGTAGGAATCAGACTTCAAGCTCTTCTTCAACTTTGTGGATAATCAAACCATGAAGCTGGGACAGTTTTTAGAATTGGATTTGGAGGTGGTGGTGATTTGATAGGATTTTTGGAGTGTCTGGTGGTCGGATCTGGGAACTGGCAGAAAGTACTGTAGCTGTGGACGAACTCGATTTTTGTAAAATATAAGATGGACTCACAAAAATTCAAGAAAATTTGGAGATGGAGGGGATAGTGGACAGAATGCCCAGTAAAATTTGGCGGACCAACAAAAATCAAAAAGTGGACCTAAGACTTAAAACTCTGGGCGGGTGGAAATGGAAACAGACAGTAGACAGATCTGGAAACTGGGATTGGACGAAAATAAAAAAATACCAAATGAGATCTTTATGACCAACCAAAATTCTGAGGACGTGCTGGACACCTCTGGAACATCCAGTAAAATTCCCAGCTCGATCTGAGGCCGTGGCTGAGACTGAAATTTCGTAGAAGCTGCTGTGGTACTGCGCGGACAGAACTCCGGCGGTGGCGATGGCGGCTCGTGGCGGCGGCGGCGGCGACCGGAACTGATAGGGTGGAGTCACACCACCAAGAGGCAGCCTTCACAGCTGCAAGGGGGAGAGGGAGAGAGGAAGGGGGCGGCCTAGGCCTTGCTCCAACATTAAGTTTGATTCAAATGGCATTAATTGCATAAAATGGGAAATTACAACCTTAAATAGTCTACATCTCACATCCATCCATAGCCATTGGATCTAGGGGATGGGGATGAAGGGCTAGGATGGCATGTGACACACACACAAAATACAATATAATATTAAAGGGGGGGGCGGCCCTTGGACCAAGGAGAGGGGGGGTGGTGGAAGGTTGAAAATGGTAGGTGGGAGGTAGGTAGCCTCCTTGGACTTTTTAAGTCCATTGTCCCCCATGTGTTCAAATACAAGTCAACCTTCTAGATGCTCCCATGTGGCATGTTGACTGGCCCCACGTGGGACCCTGGGATGAGGTGGCCCAATGGGGTGGGGCCCGGGAGGCCTGTGGGGCCCACGGGGTCCGAAATACTCGTAAGCCCCTATTACACTCAAAATGGCCAACCGGACGTAACGAAATAAATGCGAATTAAACACACATAAAGTCTAACTGAATATAATAAATGGGGAGGCTCAAGGCGGAGTCTCCAGGCTGTCTCCGAGCCAGATGGACGCTGAGGTGGCTCGTGTCGTGCTCCGTGTGCGGTACCGGTGGCTCGGTGTGTCATGCCGATCAACTGTTCGGGTGTCCGCACCACTGGAGCTGAGGCACCATTTGATCGCGAATGGGTCCACTGATCTAGAGACAGCGTCTCGTGTTGCGATTTCCTTGGAGATGGATATGCAGAGGACTCGAGGACCGATCAGCCAGGGGCAGTCCTTGTCAGGTCGCAGTCAGCAGTCGGCTACCCAGCAGCAGGGTTCCTTCCAGCATGCGTCGGGTGGTTCAGGACGACACAGACTGTTGCTCCGGCGCAAGGTTCATCCTTCAAGTCGAAGCTTAAGAAGTTGCTTAAGGAAGCTGGTTTTAGCAAGAGGCGTCAGGATCGTAAGGAGTCGGGGCAGGAGTCGTTGGGCAGTGTTCAGCAGCCGATGGCTTTTCAGCGTCAGGGTTCGATGACTGGTTCACGGGATGGCTGTCCCAGGTGCGGTGGTTCTCATCCAGGCAGACCGTGTTCGGCGCCCGTGATTTGCTTCAGGTGCAACCAGCCAGGGCACATGGCACGTGACTGTCCGTAGAGACCGCGCCAGCCGCACGAGTTTCAGCAGCAGCAGTAGTTTCAACCCCAGCAGTCGTCAGCACAGCCACAACAGTACCAGCAGCAGGGACAGTTCCCTCAGTTGGCACGGTCAGCTACTGGGGGTGGGCAGAGATCCCGAGGCAGAGTGACTCATCTGACCAGGGCGGAGGCTGAGGCATCGCATTTGGTGGAAGGTACTCTCTCGATTTTGGGTTGTGCGGCTCGTGTTTTGTTCGATTCAGGTGCTTCTCATTCGTTCATCTCGGAGGTTTTCGCTCAGAGCGTGGAGGACCCGGTGACCGAGGTGTCCTGTGACTTGGCAGTAGAGTTGCCTACCGGTGACTTCATGATCACCCCGTACTGCTTTGAGAAGGTACCTGTGTGGGTGGAAGGGCGGAACTTGCCGGTTAGACTCTACGCGTTACCGCTTCAGGACTTCGATGTGATTTTGGGCATGGATTGGCTCGAGGCTCATCATGCCTTGGTGGATTGTGGCTCGAAGAAGGTCTACTTCCTACAGCCCCGTGGACCCACATTCTATTTTCAAGGTATTCGGTCTTCCTCTTCCCGCTTGCTTATTTCGGCTTTCCGTGCGCATCGTTTGCTTGATGCAGGTTATCAGGGTTTTCTCGCATCTGTGGTTTTGGTCGAGCGGTAGGGCCCTGAGGTAGAGGACATTCCTGTCGTGTGCGAGTTTCCTGATGTTTTCCCCGAGGAGCTACTAGGGATGCCACCGCAGCGAGAGATTGATTTCGTGATTGAGGTGGTGCCGGGTACGGTGCCTATGTCGAAGGCCCCTTATCGGATGGCGCCTGCTGAGTTGCGAGAGCTGAAGGCGCAATTGCAGGAGTTGCTGGCCAAGGGGTATATTCGTCCTAGTTATTCCCCGTGGGGTGCGCCGGTATTGTTTGTGAAGAAGAAGGATGGTAGTTTGAGACTGTGCATCGACTACCGTCAGTTAAACCAGGTGACTGTTAACAACAGGTATCCGTTGCCGCGGATTGATGACTTGTTCGATCAGCTTCAGTCGGCCCAAGTGTTTTCAAGGATCGATTTGAGATCGGGTTATTACCAGCTGCGGATCCGAGAGTCGAACGCGGAGAAGATGGCGTTTCGGTCGAGGTATGGGCATTATGAGTTCTTGGTGATGCCGTTCGGGCTCACCAATGCCCCCGCAGCATTCATGGATTTGATGCATAGGGTGTTTCGTCCGTACTTGGACCAGTTTGTGGTCGTGTTTGTGGATGATATCCTTGTATATTCGCGGTTTGTTGAGGAGCATGCGTACCATTTGGGTGTGGTGCTGCAGACGTTGCGAGATCACCAGTTGTATGCGAAGCTCAGCAAGTGCGAGTTTTGGCTCAGCGAGGTGCACTTTCTGGGGCACGTGATTTCTGGTGATGACATTTCCGTGGATCCCGCCAAGGTCGAGGCTGTGATGCAATGGCCGAGGCCGAGGTCGGTGACGGAGATCCGGAGTTTCTTGGGGCTTGCGGGGTATTATCGCCGGTTTATCCAGGATTTTTCTCGCATTGCGACCCCGATGACGAGGCTCACGCGGAAGGATGTGCCTTTCGTTTGGTCCGAGGAGTGTGAGCAGAGCTTCAGGGAACTGAAGAGATTGCTCACCTCGGCTCCGGTGTTGGTTTTACCTTCTGGATCGGGAGGTTTTGTGGTGTGTACAGATGCTTCCGACGTCGGGTTGGGTGCTGTTCTGATGCAGCATGGTAGAGTGGTGGCTTATGCATCTCGGCAGCTAAAGCCCCACGAGGAGAACTACCCTACCCATGACCTTGAGTTGGCGGCGGTGATCTTCGCGCTGAAGATCTGGAGGCATTATCTGTACGGCGAGAAGTTCGAGGTGTTCACTGACCATCAGAGTTTGAGATATGTGTTCTCGCAGAGAGATCTGAACCTCAGACAAAGGCGTTGGATGGAGTTCATGAAGGACTATGACTTCACCCTGTCTTATCAGCCGGGCAGGATGAATGTCGTCGCCGATGCCTTGAGTCGGAAGGTGGCGGTCAGTACCTTGATGCTGAGGAAGTGGAGGCTCTGGGAATAGGTGCCCAAAGTATCCTTCAGGCTCAAGATTCCCCAGGAGCCAGGGTTGGCAGTGCTTGCGAGTCTGACTGTCACTCCTGCTATCCGTCGTCAGGTGACAGAGGCTGAGCATGCGGACCCTGAGTTGCCCCGGATTCTGGCGATGGCTGATGTGGAACTTGGCGAGGACGGTGCTGCGAGGTTTCGTGGCAGGCGGTACGTTCCGGTCGAGGGGCAGGTACGGCGTACGGTTTTGCGTGAGGCTCATGGGAGTCGGTATGCCGTGCACCCCGGATCGGCTAAGATGTACCAGAACCTGAAGAGGCAGTTTTGGTGGCCTGGCATGAAGAGAGATGTTGCAGAATTTTTGGCCAGGTGTTTGACCTGTCAGTAGGTGAAGGCTGAGCACCAGCGACCAGGAGGCACACTTCAGCCCTTGGATGTTCCTGCCTGGAAGTGGGACCATGTGACCACTGATTTTATGGTTGGATTACCGAGGACGTCCAGTGGGGAGGATAGTATCTGGTTGCTAGTGGATAGATTGACGAAGACGGCGCGATTGCTACCGGTCAAAGTCAGTTGGAGCGTGCAGCGTTTGGCTTGGTTGTATGTGGAGCGGATCGTTCCGTTGTATGGAGTTCCTATCTCCATTGTATCGGATCGTGATCCCTGTTTCACTTCTGGATTCTGGAGGAGTTTCCAAAGGGCTCTAGGCACTGAGTTGGCATTCAGCTCGGCCTATCATCCTCAGTCGGACGGTCAGTCTGAGTGGACCATTCAGACTTTGGAGGACATGTTGCGAGCGTGTTGCTTGGAGTGGCAGGGGAGTTGGACCCACCACCTGCCATTAGTGGAGTTTGTCTACAACAACTGCTATCATTCGAGCATCGGTATGGCTCCCTATGAGGCATTGTATGGGCGACCTTGTCAGACTCCGCTTGATTGGTTCGAGGTGGGCGAGCGTGCCTTGACCGGACCAGATTTGGTGCAGCAGTGTGTTGAGGTGGTGCATCTCGTTCGGCAGAAGATGTTGGCAGCTCAGAGCCGACAGAAGAGTTATGCCGATCGTAGGAGGCGACCTCTCAGCTTTGCTGTCGGAGATCAAGTTTTCTTGAGAGTGTCTCCCATGAAGGGCGTGATGCGCTTCGGTAGGCGTGGGAAGTTGAGTCCCCGTTATGTTGGTCCCTTCCCCATCGTTGAGCGTGTTGGGGAAGTTGCTGACCGGTTGCAGTTACCTCCTGAGTTGGCGTCGGTGCATGACGTGTTCCACGTCTCGATGTTGCGGAAGTATATGCCCGATGACTCTCATGTGCTCGAGTTTTCTGTTTGGCCTGAGGTGACTCCAGATCTTTCTCTCCCAGAGTTTCCGATCCGCGTGGAGGATAGGCGAGAGTAGCGCCTGCGGAACAAGGTCATTCCCTTGGTAAAGGTCGTGTGGCAACGACACTCTGGTGGTGAGGCTTCGTGGGAACGTGAGGACGAGATGCGTCAGCAGTTCCCGTATCTGTTTGAGTGAGTCTTCCTCTTCTTTCCCCTTGGGTTGTTCTCAATTTCGAGGACGAAATTCCTTAAGGGGGGAGGGCTGTAATATCCCGGACCTTTCGGATCCTTCTTCGTGGGTCCCGGATCTGGTTTTCGGAGCGTCCGGCTTCGTTGTGTCTGAAATTTCGTTTCGGACATCTTTCGTGTTCGGATCGGCGCGATCCGGAGTTGTTTCGGAGGCCCGGAGGCGTTCCGCGGCTTTTCCGCGTGTGTTTTCCGATTCCCGGTGTGTGTTTCGGCTTTTCCTTCGGAAGCTCGCTGCGGGCGAACCGGGCAGTTCCCCCAGGCACGAGTGGTACCGTTGCGATCGGTGCGTTCCGAGGATTCCGGAAATATATTTTTCTATTTTTCGGTATTTTTCTGAAAATTCAGATTTTCTATATAGCCCTAATTCTTTTCTTTTTCTTTTTCTCCTTTCTCTTTCTTCTTCTTCCTCTTCCTCCGTTTCTTCCCACCGTGACACCCTCCTCTCTCCCTCTCTCCCATTCGGGCGCAACGAACCCCTCTCCGGCTACGGATGGCGGCGGGGCGACGGCGCGGACGCGTGGGCGACGGTGAGGCGGTCTCGTGGGCGTGCGGCGAGCGTGGGAAGCGTGGGGAGTTCGTGAAGCTTCGAGCATTCTTCGTGATTCGTGATCGATCCGGCGGAGCATTCGCTCCATTGAGGTAGGGTGACGTTCCTTGGCCTCATGCCGATCTTTTCCGCGATTTATAGGCCGCGGGGAGGCCGAGAGGGGATCGTTTGAGCGTTTTTGGGTTTTTCCATGATTTGGGGAGAGCTCGCCCGATCTATGGATTTGATGCATGATTTCGTGTTTTGATGGCCTAGAATCATGCTAGGGGTCCCCAGGGGTCTTCCCCTTTGTTTTCCCCCTCTCCTATGGAGGCATGGGGGCGTGGTTAGAATTTTTGGGCGTTCTTACCGTTTTCGGCCGCGGACTGAGAACGCGCTATACTTCAGTAGCGCGTTCTTGGAGGTCGCGCTGCCCCGATCGAGCACGTTCATCGGAGAAGATGAACAGTAGGGCGGTTCGTGTCGCGCTATGGGGTCCTAGCGCGATTATCCTTGTCGCGCTAGGAGGACCTAGCGCGATGGTCCTTGTCGCGCTAGGGTTCCCTAGCGCGATGTTCCCTGTCGCGCTAGGGAGACCTAGCGCGATCTTCCCTGTTGCGCTAGGGTTCCCTAGCGCGTTCCTCCGTGTCGCGCTAGGTATCCCTAGCGCGATTTGGCTGTTGTTGGGTGTTCCCCTTGGGCCGTGCGTGCGTCCCGGGCACCCCGTGGAGTTCCGTGACCGTGTCTTTGGTGTCCGGAGGTTCCGTTTGCCTTGGTCATGAGTTTGGCCGTGGGCGGTGCGTCCGTTTTTCTCCGACCGTGGCCCCGTTTGACGGAGCTAGTGCGTGGGGTGATTCCCACACGTTGTCGGACTCGGACGTCGTTTTCCGTTGACTTGAGAGTCTACTCCTTCAGTGACCCTCCACTAGTCGTAGCCCACTAGTACGAGGTGCTGGTCTCACCTGGGAGTGGTGTACGGGCACCCACCTTTCGAGACAGTTTGTGGACCGGTTACCGTAGGCTCCTCGTCTTAGCCAGAGTCCGGCTGCGGGGGAAAACCGGTCAGAGGGCCAGACCTAGGACGCGTGGTCTGTGTGTGCACACGTGGTTGGGGGCGGTTGGACCCACGTCGACGGGCGTGACCCCAGCTAGTCACTTGTTGTGGTTACTTGTACGGTGTTTGCGTCTCGGGTAGGACCTACCACGTCAGGCAGTTCACCTGCGGTGCGGTGTAAGACGTCAGGGGACGCCGCCGGCTGTGCTTCTAGTGGGTGGTACTCCTGTCGAGTACGGAGTGTCAGACTGTCAGTCGTGTGTTTCCGACCTTCGGGTTTTACGATTCGACCGTTGGTTTCGGTCTTCTCGTACCGTGGCACGTGTGTCGGTTTGCGTGCCGTAGGGTCTAGTTCTGTAGAGTGCAGGGCTTTCCTTTCCGAGGTACTTTCCTACCGCTAGAGTAGTGGTTTCTCGTTTTACGAGATAGGGTTCGAGTGATCCCTACTGAGTCTTGTTCCGAGACTCATTCCCTGCGTGTTTTCACCGTGTTTCAGGTGAGGCGCCACCTTCGGGGAGCGCGTCAGGAGCGCAGCGTGGTGCGGGTGCCCAGAGGTAGTGCCAGAGGTCAGAGCCGGGGTATGCCCCGTGTAGCTGTACTTTCCTTTCTTGTCACTGTACTAGTCGTGGACTGCTGTTATTGTTGTTCTTTATTGCGGACCATGTAAAACGTTAATTTATTTCCTGCTTAATTTTATAACTGTTTAATTTCTGTAATTATTTGTGATACTTGTGTAGTCTCCACACCATCCTTTTAACCCTTCCGAGTCTTCGGACTCGTGGGTGGCGGTACGAGTCTCGGGTTATCGGGCCTTCCCGGTAATCGGATTCTCGGGTCGTTACACCGGCGAGTGGAAGACTACTCCTGGGACTGGCCAAAGAGGGAATGCACCGGGCAAGAAGGAGGGGCGAGCGTGTCGGGCAATAAGGAAAGGCAAGGGTGTACCGCTGGGGCGCGGCTAGGGTGTGCCGCTAGGGCACAGTTGGGGTGTGCCTCTAGGGCACAGGTGGGGTGTGCCGCTGGAGGCACAGATGGGGTGTGCCGCTGGAGGCACAGGTGGTGTGTGCCGCTAGGCGGCCAAGGAAGGCATGCCGCTGGGCGGCCAGGAAAGGTGTGCCGCTGAAGGGCTGCCAGGGGTGAAAGCAGGCCGCTGAGAGGCCAGGGGAGAGTAACTCCCCACGGACTAACGGGCAAGGTTGAAACGCAGAAGGGGGGGAGATTATTGCCGAAGGCCAACCCGATAGGGAAGAAGAGGGAGAGGAAAACACCAAGGGGAGGAGCACGATCAAACGCATGTCAAAATACCCAAACGGAAGGAGACAACGAAAGATCCCAAGAGGGGTTTTTATTCAAAGGGGAAAAGGGCCACAAACAGCCACATACATTGCAAAGGGAAAGGGAGAGAAGAAAAGAGAAAGAAAATATAGCGTGGGGGAGGGGGGAACGGAATACAATGGGGAAGAGGGACGGAGCGTGAGCTCCTCCCCCTCCTTCTCTTCTTCTCTTCTTTTATCTTAGGCGGTGGGGTCGGAGCGGCAGGCTCCTCTTCTTCTCTTCTTCTTCTTCTCCTTCTCTTCGCACGGATGACGGCGGATGGAGCAGCAGGGAGGAGGCGGAGCCTCTCCCCTCTCTTCCTCTCTTCCCTCTTCTTCTCTTCTCTTCCTCTTCTTCTCTTCTTCTCTTCGCCCCTTCTGCGTGTGTCTGTCCGCCTCTCCCTCTCCTCCCCTTGTTCGTAGCGAAGAGGAGGGGTCTTATACCCCGGGTGATGGGAGCCTCTGAAGGCGGGAAGCGTCCGAGGGGCATTTAATGGGAGTTGACTCCCTTGTCCTGGGTGGCAGGAGCAATATGCAGCGTGGTCCAATCCCCGGCCGACACCTCGGGCAGCCCACTGCGCGCCAAGGCTTCATAGGGCGTGGACATCACGTCATCCTGTCGGAGCGTGCCGTTGAAGAGCCTGAATGGCGTGTCGCTGGAAGACATGGCAACCGTGCCGCTGAAGAGCCCAAAGGGCGTGCCGGCGAAGCGCAGCAAGGGCGTGCCGCTGGAAGACATGGCAACCGTGCCGCTGAAGAGCCCAAAGGGCGTGCCGCTGGAAGCCAGCACGGGCGTGCCGCTGGAAGCTCAAGGGCGTGCCGCTGAACGGCCAAATGGGCGTGTCGCTAGCCAAAACGGGCGTGCCGCTGAAGCTCCCTGGGGGCGTGCCGCTGAAGCTCAAGGGCGTGCCGCTGAAGGCCAAAATGGGCGTGCCGCTGAAGCTCCCTGGGGGCGTGCCGTTGAAGCTCCCTGGGGGTGTGCCGCTGAAGCTCAAGGGCGTGCCGCTGAAGGCCAAAACGGGCGTGCCGCTGAAGGCCGAAATGGGCAGTCTTGAGCCTGTTCAGAGCGCGAGTTATGACCCATTTGATTTTCTTCGAGGCCCGTGGGTTGTGGGCTATCGGTGGTTGATTTCTCTTCACAGTCGTGATTCCAGAGACAGCTTCACGGCAGTGTGCAATATTTGGGGCGTCCGGATGACCAGTCTCTCCGGGGCTTCTTCACTCGGCGCCGTTGTTGATGCTGGGCCGAGTAGGATATCTGTGCGTGCAATTTTTGGTGTCCACAACCTTAGAAGGAGAAATATTGAGATGGTTGATCAATAAGAAAATCTTAGATGATATATTGTTTATCAGAAGGCAACTTTACGCCAATCAACAAGCCAAACAAGATTTATCAGATATTCTCCAAACTCAGGCCTGGGAATCAGATTTATGTCTATTCTTCCAACGATATAATTTTTTCAAACCCGGCCAAATTCGGCACTATCTCGATGAAGAGCTTATTATAGAGGAATTGG
The DNA here is from genome assembly GCA_022559845.1 of Amorphophallus konjac. Lineage (NCBI taxonomy): Eukaryota > Viridiplantae > Streptophyta > Magnoliopsida > Alismatales > Araceae > Amorphophallus > Amorphophallus konjac. The sequence goes on from JAHNEJ010002054.1 coordinate 90,533, forward strand.
ACAGTGACGAGGCCCCTTCTACATCTACAACCCTGAAACAGCTCAGTGCTCTCATAGAAGAATGCGTTAGTTGTCAAAAGAAACCCGCAGGGTTTTGTCTCACTCACGGCAAGCTATTGCAACAACTCATCAAATAGTAATGATTCGGACTGTTGCAATCACGTCACAAACAGCAAAGATTCGGACACGCCGTCGGACTTTAATTTAAGCCAGAGCTAGAGCCACGTCACTGACGTCACAAGATATTAAATGTATACGAAGCCGGATTTCAACCCGGACTTCAAATGTGGTTTTGAGTCGAAACTTTCCAGACTCCATTTTTGCACCATTGTAATTACAATTCTTGTCTATATAAGAACATCTCGACTGCTCTGTGAAGGCATCGAGTTTTGATCAAAGCTTTGTGCATCAGTTTGTGCATCTTTTGACGTCTGCTTCTTTCGAGTCCTCTCTCTCAGGTTTCCCGAAGGGTCAGTCTTCGACTGCCTAAGTCCTCTACACCTTAATTGGTATCAGAGCCTTAGGAAACGTGTCTAAGGGCATTTGCTTGTACCGGATACGTCTTGGATCTTACACGTCAGTAAGTATCATTGTGTTTTCAAGTGTTGCGTTGATATCAATGGCTTCCCTATTCTCTGTCTTGGAAGCTTCAGGGATTCCTCACCCAATCGCCCTTGAACTCCAGAACTACAACTCTCGTGTACCAATGGTACATAATGGCTATGAATTCGCCCAACATTTTGCCACAGTCTGGGATCATTATGAGACCTTTACCTTCCGCAATCTCAGTCTTTATTATCAAAATGTTGCAGGACGAACTTTTCATCTTTACAAGGACGAATTGCCAGGGATAGAATTAGTCATCCCAACTTTTCTCCCAATCGTCCCGAAATTTCGTCATGATATCTACTACACTGAGTGGCATACTATCCCATTCCCTATTGAGGAAATTTGTTCTTGGGAAGGTATGGCCATGAGCGGAAATTTTGCAACCAGGCGATATTTTGCACTCTCTCACATAGTACCCTTTGACAATGCTAACTTTGTTGTTGTTTTCAAGGAAGTAAGCCTTGAAAAGCCTATGGCTCCATTGTCCGAGTACTACACCACCTTGCAGGCCTCAGTAGTACCAACTCCATTTCATGAAGATGCTTTGCCCAAAGATGTCCATTTTAAACTGTCTCGTTGGGCACCACCACCTCCTAAAGAATCACAGCAAGTTCGCCCCTTGTCTATCAGGGCAAAATACAGCACATTTATCAACAAAGAGCATCCTTCGAGTTTCTTCAAAAGGCAGGATGATCCTCTGTTACTCAGCAACTGCTACATAGCCAAGGGTCCTATTTTAACTGCCAAACAGACGGCAGATATGTTTCTCTTGCTGAAGGGACTCAGTAAACCCGAAAATAAATTCCAGGCATGTGCAGTGGTGCATCCAGATAACCTTCCTTTAGATGTCACTGCGGTCATATATGATGAAGAGCCTATAACGTCTGATGAGCTCAAAAAAGAAGTCTGCAAAATATCACAGTTGCTGAATCCACCAATACGGCTATCTAGTGCAACACCCATGGCATCCACAGTAATCATTGCCCCAGTCAAGGTCCCTACTATCCTGAATTTTGAGGATTCAGATGACTCAGATACTAATGATGGTAAGATTGAAGATGGTAAGAAATTTCATGTTCTGCTTGACGCTGCTATTCTCCATGTCCACATGCTTCAATCCCGTTACTCCTCTGTAGATCCTTCAGATATCCCCTTATCCACTATTCATTCTCATATGCTCACCCAGGAAGCAATTACAACTGAAAACGGTTCAGTAGCCTTTGCAACTATTGATAAAACTGACTTGTATGCTTTTCCTCAGTTTCAGGCCCGAATGCTAAGAAGCATAAAGCAGGTTGAGGTTAACATGCAGGTTCAGGGAACAGGCATGAGACCGATATTTCTACCCTTCTTCTCTCAAGAAGATGTCAAGACCTGGAAAAGCAAGCAAGCTAAATTTGTCTACATAGGACAAATTGATATATTAGTACATCCACACTTTTCCTATAATCTGAATGTCCCGTATCTAGTTACCCTACTAGATGAGCGACATCTTGATTGGGAAAAGGTTGTTATCTGTCAATTCTCCGGTACCCTGGATAAAGATGGGTTGTGTGTTATAAGACCCAACTTTACTATTTCCCTAGATGATCCTCACTTGTCCCAAGCTTTTGTTGTGTGTGTTCAAATAAAAGATGTGGAAATACTTCCAAATTCTGTCTATGCTACAATAGCATCTAGATGCATCTTTCATTTGACTAATTCTGTAGTTTCCCATTTTCGTAACCCTTATGGTATGCAATTACCCACTAGCCTCAATAGAAATATTTCTAATGTAGCCCCAGCTATCACAACGGAAGGATTTGTTCAAGGATTCCCAGCCTCAAAAAATTAAAAAAAAGATGGATGTCTAGGTTTCCAGAACCTCATTCTCTTCGTTACTCAACACTCCAACTGCTCCCTGCACCCAAATTCTTTAATCATGAAGCATTAACTTCTTCTACTTCTGAGCTTCCCCCTATTCTACCAGTCGTCCATAATCCTCCACCATCTTCTGTAAGCTCTTCTCTAAATCGAGATGCAGCGGCTATCAGAATGTTAAATTCCAAGTCATCTACGATCAATACCATTTACATTACACCTGAAGAATTTGAGTGGCCTCCAGAAATGGCGTACACCACCACTACGCCAGAGCAACTGCTGAAAGAAAAAATTGAACTTAAGGCAGATGCTAGCTACCTGTTACTTCATAGTGCAGAATCTTCCCAGACTCAAAAGGATGAAGTCCGACAGCTAAATTATGTAAATCATTGGACGACATTTGCAAAGAAAAAATTGGATAAGATGGATGCCAAACTAGAGGTCATACTTCAGAATCTAGATCTCATGGACAAATCATTGCAACACATTAAATCTTTGAAGACATCTACTTTGGAAATACATGAGGCTCATGTAAAACTCTTGAAGGCTCCTCTTTCTAAAGAAAAGAATCGACTCAAAGCTATCAAGCTGCCTCAAGATCCTACTAAAGTACCCCAGTTAGAATTAAAGATGATGAGATCCAAAATTCCAAAGCCAGAGTATAACATAGGCCGCATATATACAGATCATATCATTGTATTAGGTATGGACATTCCCATCCTAAACATAGATACGGCACCTGTAGCTGATATCGAAGATATCATCCGCATTTGGACCCAAAAGGTCTACATGGCTCAGCAAGCTAGTAAAACCCCAAATGCGCAGCTTTTTGAGGTCTTAAGTCTAGCTTTCACTGGCAAGGTCAAATACTTATGGGATAACACCTCTGAAGAAGGAAAAATAGCAATTATCAAACAAGGGGTACAGGAACTAGGTAATCAATTGATCGGAGAATTTTGTCCGTCAAGGCAACATCAAACATCAATGGATATTTTCATGTTGGCCAAAAGAAGCCTGACCAATCTAGACTACTTTGAACCATATTACGACAGCTACACAAAGGAAGTCTATAGGCTTGGCTTAAATAATTCGTCAGCAGCAAAAGCTCAATTTTTAGCCTCCTTACCAGAGGTTATTAGCAATTTAGTGTTATCAGAGTTAAACACTACCAATGTGCTGCTCGATAGCTTACTTTTTGTCGACATCATTCAATATGTACGACAAGAAATAAAAAAACTATGTTACAATCTTAAGGCTCAACAGGCCCTGCCTCGACTCTCGCAACAGACGTGTGCACAAATTGAAGGGGCAGAAGCATTCAACATTCCTAAAAGAGCTATACAAAAACGTCGTAGTTATCGACGTTTTAGGCCGTGATTTTCACGAGCACAAGTAACCACGTCTAAAAAGAGGCCTTTCAGACCTTACAAATTCTTCAAGAAATGGCAAACCAAACGACGAACGGCTACAGAAAAGGACGAGTGCTTTGCTTGCAGAAAGCAAGGCCATTTCGTCAGAAATTGCCCTAACAAGGCTCCAAAGCATGTTAGAGCAATGTTTGCCATTCAAGAAATAGACTCAGACTGGGAATTGATTGAATCACCGGAGCAATATCTAGAAGCAATCCGAAATAACACAGATTTATATGTGTTGCAATCACCAGGAGACTCTTCTCCTTCTACTACGGATCTTGAACCTGAACCTTTACAAGCACATATGGCAAGCAGTTCTGGTATTAACTATGGAATCTTCCATCTGAGCTCTACTGACAGTGATAGAAGTGCTCAAAATGAACCCGATTCACAGCCAGAGGATTCTGATGAGAAACGGTGGAGCGTGGCTTCTTCGTCTTTATCATCTTCAGCAGATAGTGAAGAAGACTTCGTAAATCCTTTTTACAAGGCTTCTACTTCAAGACAAGTTTCTGGTTTTACGCCTCAGATAACATTGCCTCAAGCAACTACCTCATCTCAACCATCAGTGGCATTTTCAAGAGATTACAAGAAAGGCAAAGTTCCCGAGATAAGTATACCAAACTATCATCACTCTCTCTCTGAACAACAAGTCTTCCAAATAAGAAAAATGATTAAGCTGACAAATAGCATCATTATCCCAGGACATATTGCTACAGATGGCCATGAATCTTGGAAAAAATGTCAAATTTTTATTGACACAGGAGCAAACATCAACTGGTGCCATCAAAAGCTATGGCACGATTGGCTCTATTATCCCGCTGGCGGAGAAATCGAAACTAAGAATGGCTCTCGAGCCATTTCGTATTTTGCCCTCCAGGTACCAGTCAAATTGGGGAAACAGGTCATAGTAGCCGATTTCTTTCAAATCAATGACGGCGGTTATGAAGTGGGTCTAGGATGTGTTACTTTAGACAAAATGGGTCCTTAGACCATTTCAAAAGAAATGATGGTCCTCAACCTACACAATGCCAAGGAATTAATTCCTCGCATATCCCCATATTTCAAAACCACTCAGCATCACATGGCTTCTCTTGAAGATATCTCAATATCACAGCTGATTCGGTACAAAGAGAAACAGCAGGAAAAACGAGAAAGATATGCATTGATCAAACAGTTAAATGCCTTGGATGTTCAAGCTCAGCCATATATTCGTCCACTGACAGTGATAACATAGCAATTAAAAGATTGCTGCATAGAACATCCACTACAAAATTGGCATAAGGATTCACCAGAGGCTCTCATTCCTACTCTACACACGATTCCAGTTCAGGGGAAACCTATTCGTCATTCTTTGGAAGACGAAACTGAGATTCGTAAACAAATTGAAGACTTCGGCCAAAAACAGCTCATGAGACCCTCTTCTTCCAACTATGCTTGCTCCGCGTTCATCGTTCGAAACCATGCAGAGCAAAAGCGTGGAAAGGCTAGGATGGTGATAGATTATAGCCCCTTAAACGCAGTCACAATAGATATTAAATGGCCACTTCCTAATAGAGAAGAGCTGATCCAGCGCGTGGCCCAAGCTTCTATCTTTTCAAAATTTGATTGCAAATCAGGCTATCATCAGATAAAAATAGCTGAAACCGACATACACAAAACAGCTTTCTCGTCCCCATGTGGATTATATGAATGGTTGGTATTACCCTTTGGATTAAAAAATGCTCCAGCTCAATTTCAATGTCGAATGGACAGCATATTTAAACCATATGCGCACTTCATAGCAAATTACATTGATGATTTCTTAGTCTTTTCTACATCTATGAAAGAGCATCTACAACATTTACATCAGTTCATTGAGCTAGTTCAACAACATGGCATTGGGTTATCCGCTACGCCTCATAAATTTCAAATAGCTGTTACAAAGGTTGAATTCTTGGGAGTACTTATAGAACATGGTAAAATACAGATGCAGGCGCATCCGCTAAAAAAACTGGCAAATGAGGATCATCTAGGGAAATAGTAAAGTTGGGTCTTATAACACACAACCCATCTTTATCCAGGGTACCGGAGAATTGACAGATAACAGCCTTTTCCCAATCAAGATGTCGCACATCTAGTAGGGTAACTAGATACGTGGCATTCAGATTATAGGAAAAGTGTGGATGTACTAATATATCAATTTGTCCTATGTGGACAAATTTAGCTTACTTGCTTTTCCCGGTCTTGACATCTTCTTGAGAGAAGAAGGGTAGAAATACCGGTCTCATGCCTGTTCCCTTATATATATATATATATATATATATCTTCTTATGGATCTATTTTTTCTAGAAATCTCTTCGTTGATTTATAAATACAACTCAAAGGTTCATTCTAACGTTTATAATTAGTTATCATTATAGATTTACCTCTTTTTTCTTCACTATAATTTCTTACTATAAAAATAGTGTTTTTATAGACTTGTGCCGATAAGACAGTTGATAAAATATAAACAACCTCATCATAAAGAATTAGAAACTAAGTCTTCTGTTCTCAAATTACAACATAGTGTAGCATATATCCAATCAGCCTAGAAGTTCAGAACGAGTTAGAATATATATAAATGTTTTTATAGACTTGTGCCGATAAGACAGTTGATAAAATATAAATAACCTCGTCACAAAGAATTAGAAACTAAGTCTTCTATTCTCAAATTACAACATAGTGTAGCATATATCCAATCAACCTAGAAGTTAAGAACGAGTTAGAATATATATAGAAAAACATAATCTCTCTTTTCTCTCGTGCAGTAACTTCTACGGTTTATATTCCTCAAGATAAAGTAGATCATATTGCTAGTGATATAGAACAACAATCTGATACTTTAAGTTATGTAATAGTCTAACAGTATATTATATAAAAGATCAATTAGAAATCTTTTTAGACCAACATAAAACTTTTGTAGGATAATTTACTAATCTTAGACAGTTGATAGAATATAAAAAACTTCATCAAGTAGAATTACAACTGTATGATTAGTATGTAAAAATTAAAGGACCATTATATATTAACTTATAGAATTTCACTCACAAGAATCTTACATTCAATAAATTTCTTAGAGAGAAATATCGTACATATATCTCCTCTATAATACATGTAGATGTAAAAGATCATATAGAAGATCTAGTTAAAATTTCAGAGACAATCTCGCTAATTAAAATTTACCGACTTCATAACAGAAAATGATTATAAATCAATATTTTCTCGTATCAAAAGATAGAATAATAAACTTGCATACATATATATGGACAGGATAAAACTGCAGCATGGATGCGAGACGTTCTCACCCTGTGGAGGAGAAAAGAAGAAGCCGCCGACAACGGAGGAGACGATATCGTGTGGCCGCAAGCCAAGTTTCCTCATTTTGTTTTGTTTTGCCCATCTCCTAGGCCACCATCACTTGCCGTGCTCCTCCTTTTGCGCTCCCTCGCTGGCTCCAAGCATCTCCCCTTTTCTTCGGAACCCCCGGCCACGTAATTAACCCCCAAAATAACCAGACGTCCGTGCGGCTATATATATATATATATATATATATATATGGTGGTTGTCCTCCTCCTCCTCCGTGCCCTTCTCAGCCACGTCCATCTAGACGCAGGAGGAACCGGACATGGCGACGAGCAGTCGGCGGTCCGCCTCCCTCGTCGTCCTCCTCTCCCTCCTCCCCCTCCTGTTCGTCCCCTCGTCCCCTGCACCCGCGACGACGCGGTCGTCCGGCGGCCTGCAGGTGCAGTCCCTGTGCCGCGCCGCCCCCTTCCCGGACCTCTGCAACAACTCCACGTCGGCCCTCCCCCCCGGCACCGACACCGACGCCGCTGCGCTCGTCCGCTACGTCCTCGTCCAATGCCTTAGCTCCGCCAAGGCCGCCAGTAGGCAGGTGCAGAGCACCGCCCTGGGCGGCGCCCCGGGGCAGAAGTGCGCGACGAGCATGGCGGACTGCGTGAACGTGCTCACGCGGGCCGTGGGGGAGCTGCGCAGCCTGGGTCCGCCGGGGAGCCCCGACTACTCCCTGCGCCTCGGGAACGTCCAGGACAGCACCAGGACGGCGATCTCCAGCGCCGAAGCCTGCGCCATGGTCCTGGAAGAGGTGCCGGTCGGCGGCGGCGTCCTGGACGCGGGGGACACGGTGATGCGCATCATGCAGATGAGCAGCAACGCGCTGGTATTCGTTAACAGCCTTGACGCGTCAAAGAACTGAGTCGACTCAGTCCCATGTATGATTTCGTTCTATAATGATGCATGTGAAATATGTATCGATCCGGTAGGAAATGTATCGATCCGTTGCTGTAGGGGAGACGGGATCCTTTTGCCATCCGACTATTTTGTTGGAAAATCTTATATCAAAGAAAAACTCTCGCACAATCCCTGCGCGGAGAGTGTCTTCCAAAACTTTCAACCCACCCCTCCGTCTAAATTGGAGGGTGTAACAATCGGAATACCTTAATTAGTCGGACCAAGTTCAGTGGAGCAGATCATGTCACAGAAGATCCGATACGAAGAAGAAAGGAAGCTTCAACCGAGGAGCGGTGTGATCAGTTTCAAAATTAATTATATGATGTAATTTTAAATTTTTAATTCACAATGTTGTATCTTTGAAAATATTATAAATTTAACTATTACACATGAAAAATCATTCAAATCTTAAATCAAATATCTATAGATAATATAATACTAAAAGTTACACTATCTAAGTCATTGATTTTATGTTTATCTGATACATAATAAATAAATGTTGAGATCATATATATGATTTTTAATCATCAAATGCGTAATTTACTAATAATAGAGAAGAATTAACTCTACAGTAGTAGATTGAAAATTTGAGATTACGTCGTCGTGTGATTTTGAAACTGATAGCACCGTTGTTATGTTGCCAAATTTGACAAGGGACCTCTTAAGAAACACTTAAATATATGGTCCCTTAAACTTTAATTTTTTTCACTGAAAGGTAATCCTTGCAAGGTGGGACAAAGTTTCCCGTTCACCCCTTCATTACAGAAGAGGATGGACGCTCCACCCTGACCACTAGGCAAGTAATTTTTATTAAGGAAAGTAATAAATGGGAGGACATTACATGGAGATGAGGGGAGGAAAAAAGAGACAAACATACGAAAGAGACGAAAGGGCCACGTACAATAGAAAGGCCCAAAACAGAAGACCCCAAGAAAACAAAGTCAAAGAGACAGATAGCTAAAGTCAGTGGCCGTAGTACTCGGGCCTCCGGCGATGCCTTCGATTCCTCGAGCGTGCGGGCCTGAAATCACGATCATCGAACTCCACGCCCCGGTCCTCAAACGAACCATCAAGATCGCCGGTGTCAACCTGGACGAAGACAACAGCGGGAGTGGATAGCAAACCATCAACCAGAGCATGGTGAGACATGCCTTGAAGCCGTCGGGGTGCCGTGAATGATGAACCATGTATATATATATATGGGCATCCAACTAATTAGAGAAGGCGTAGTTTGTTCATTTTGCTTTGCAAATAGGGATGGACAAAAATGTGTATGACAGTTGCTGTTAGGTCTCGCAAATAATGGGTTGATTCTATGTTTCTTTGAACTTCTGTTTTTACACTTCAATTGAAATTTCGATGACAAGCACGTACATGCATGCATGTATCATGGACGCCAGTAATGTGACTTTTCGTTTAGTGTTGTAAGCACCCAAATCTGGCAGATATAAGACCTTATGCTTCGGTAAGCAAAAATAAAGTGATATAAGATAAAAGAATAAGCCCGGTAACCCGGACCGGGCCTGATTCTTGGGTGTTATATACAAATGTGTCTAGTTCATATACGTACCTGAGTGTTATATAGACTTGTTGTGATGATGTTACCCCCGGGCTTCTACGACTCACATTTAATATTTGAGGGATGTGAGCCCGAAATTTTGTTAGTCTTGCTAGGTTTCTCATCGTCAAACAAAAAAAAATGTTATCTTTCTCAAACCCTCGTGGTAAAAATGCAGTAGAAATTTCATGAAAACACAAACTCAATGTCTATGCATAGTGGTAATTAACCCCGTCCAGACAGTAATTTTGTCCGACGCCATGCATGGCTGCAATTTCATTATTCTCGATTTAATAAGATGTTTGGATGCAATTTTTTAAAAGACCCTTTTTAACAAAAAAAATTAGGCTATGCTAATTTTCAACCGAAGTTTTGAAATTAACAAAAACGAGTAACCACTTGTCCCCCCAACATCGTCAGGAATCCCTCCACGTGACTAGATTGTTGGGCTCGGTCCAACCCATATGGTGGGCAACTTTGCCTTAGAGCACGTTAAGCAGCAAGAGGGATGCGGTACATCTTACCCCACCCAAACTTAATACATCGATCTCAAGTTCATCGTCTCTTCGGGATCTATCGTCATTCTCAAGATTCGTCTACTCGATGATCCGTATCGGATCGGATCTTCTCTGATCTGATACGATATATCGGAGTCGCAACTAACTCGGCCCGACTCAACATACATCATCCCCTCCCTCTCCGTCTCCCCCTCTCTCTCCTTCTCTCCCTCTCTCTCTCATTGTGACTCGGCCTGACTCGGTCGATCCTGAGGGTGATCCGTAACGTATCGAGTTTTTCTAAATATGGTACGACATACCCCAGTCAACCCGAGTTGATTGCGACTCCGGTGTACCGTATCAGATATCTGTGACTTCGTTCTACGTACATTAATGTAGTTTCGTATATATAGTCTTTCTATCTAATTTAGACCCGTCCCTAGCTCATTATCTATATATTGTCGTTGCCTCACATGCATCCCTGATCGTCATCACCGATCACCCCATAAATTTTGGACGCCTTATCAATCGATAAGACGATGCTATCACGACACCCAAAATTGATGCAGAGATGATGACGATGGGTTGATGACGATAAATAACAACTGGTGGCAGTAATTAATTGGTAATCCATATCAAACTGAAGGAATGATCTGACAGCGCGCGGCAGCATTAGACAACTAATGCTGGCGACTGATAATTGTAGATGACAGAGGTGGCTGAATATATATATATAAGGAGGCATTAATTATCGGGATGAAAATCATGAAATATGTGGACCAGAGAATGACGTCAATGCGTAAATATTGGTAAGATCAGGCTCCTTGGCATCAGACATCAAGGGACAAATTACGTCAAAAATCCGACCGACAAATAGGATTAATATAGGAGAGGAATATTAATAGGAGGCCGAGAACTAATCAATGTCCGGTTAATGAGATTTTATAAGGGATGGATGGCTGTACCTGTACGTGGTTGGAGCACAGGCCGCCACGCGCCCGCCTCCACTTTATGTCCGGCACCTGGTCCAAGCCGGGCACCCCACCCAAAATAGCTAAGCCAGCCATGTATGGTTGTTGATCGCCTTCCATGTTCTTCTCAACGTCCAATATATATATCTGGCTAGCTAGAGACTTTTTTAACTATTAACCCACCACCACACCCACGCACACAGATCGAAACGACGCAGCAAGACAGACATTATGGCCACGTCGAGCGCTCGACGGTCCTCCACCACCCTCACCCTCCTCTTCCTCCCCCTCCTCTTCGTCTCCTCCTCTGCACACACGAAGGCGCCGCCGTCGTGCGACGTGACCTCCCTCTGCCCCACCACGCCCTTCCCGGCCCTCTGCCTACAATCCACCGCGCTCCTCTCCCCCCTCGTCCGTGACGACCTCACCCACCTCGCCCGCGCCTTCATCGGCCTCTCCCTCAGCTCCGCCCGGGCCGCCTCCGCCTACGTGAGGCGCACCGCCGACGACGGCAGCCCGATGCACCGCTGCGCCAAGAGCATGCTGGACTGCGTGGACGTCCTCTCCAAAGCCGCATCGGAGATGGACCGCCTGGGCCAGCCGGGGACCCACGAGTACACCCTCCGCATCCAGGACGTCCGGGCCTTCGTCGCCACGGCCATCGACGACGCCAACGCCTGCCTCATGTTCGCCGTGGAGGTGCGGACCGGCGCCGTCGTCGTGGATGCGGCGGTGGAGACGGTGCGGCACACCATGCAGTTGGCGAGCATCGGACTGGTGATGGTGAACAACCTTAATAATGCAACCAAGAACTGAGTCGAATGATCAGTACTCCCATCCATGAAGTCGTTTGACATATAATTAATGGCTCCCACCCCTCGAGTATCGATTGCCCCGGTTGATTCGAGGATATGGAGACTAGCTATATATATTGAAGAGGTTCTCCGATCAGTCTGATCAGAAGAATTTTGAATTTTGAATTTTGAATTTTTTTTTTTAATTAAAGGCATAAACTTAGAAGAGTTTCATGGTGAGGTGGTGACTTGAAGTACCATGCAGCAGGGCTTAATTGGAGACCTTTGGGACCATATATATATATATATATGGCAAATGCTAGAACGCATCGTCTCCCTGCCGTGAGCTCTCTCACGCCATGCCATGGCTATTGGTTCATGATACGTATACGTGAGTTCCATCCACGTCCCATTCTTAATTGTCCCCATGTATACATCATTAATTGTGAAGCAAAAATTTAAAATTAAGATAATTCATCTTTTTTACTTTTTCTTTTTAATTCATGAAGTATTAAAAAAATAAAAATTAAGATACATATATAAAATAATTCATGAGATGTGAGAACCAGCTGTACATCTCATAAATCAATCACCAGGACATAATATAATAGGACACAGTGAAAAAAGATCAAACACCTTAACATTCCTCAATATATTATGAAAAATAGAAGATAGGCTGGCGCACATTAATTCTCGCCAAATACATGCGAAATATATATAGAACCAACTGTCTGTTGTTAAGTTAAATATAAATTAATTAGCATGTACGAAATAACACTTAGATTTTGAATAAGCTGGTCAGGACCAAAGTTTGACAAATCGATACACAATATGTCCCGTACCACACGTACCGGATTATATCAGATTGTGACCGATATGATCGATACATGATACGCAACCGATAAGTCGTTCATATTAAATTTTTGTTGATAGTTAAGTTAGTTGAAAGTGATTCAACTTAACTGGACGTCCCCTATTAGAAAGATGTAAAAGATCATGTTTTCTCTTAATTTTTCAAGAATCAAAGCCCAAAGAATTTTAAAGAACATGTCACTTCCATGATTCGAACAACAGATCATCCAGTTGAACAACAAATGGTTTAACCAACTAAGGTAACAAAAAATATGTATAATTTTATTTATATAAAAATATATTAAATATTCTTTTATCTCGATACTCAATGATATCATATTATTCCGACAACTAATCGATGTGATTGGGACGACGATCCATCAAACCAGAGTTAGGGTTAGGAATACATAATCGAGAGTGATGACTATTTTCTCCCCTCTAGGTGTCTTTATCTGTCTCACTCAGAATGTTATTCTCCATGATATGATGCTATCGATCTTTGGCGTGTTACCTCACCTTCGGTGAAAATGACTCATGTTCTTGAAAGGACATTATAAGGCACCAAGGCCCTTCTCAAGTGGAGGCTAGATAGCACCTACAACCAATAAGTACCCCACGGAATTATTGAATTTTTAGCCACCTCAAACATTAGTTTAATTCAGACAGTTAATAAGATTTCTATCATTAACGGTGACGAACAATATCTGATAAGATATAAGACATATCTATACATAAATGTTCGGATATTTGATAGTTGTGTTATACTATACACTATTTTGTACTTGTTTATAGTTTAATTTTTAGTATTAAATCTTGAAGAGGGGAAAATTTCATCAAATTTATTGTGGCCCATTACCAATCGACCCACAATCTAAGAACGATGTCAAATAAGACTCACTCAGCACTGGCTCGACCCACATACATGCACTACGCAGACATACATGCTCTACACATCTCGAGGCCCTCAATCGGTGACCATTATCGTCACAATCGTGGAGGTTATCCTAACAAGCGTCAAATCTTCTCCAACATAGTCAAGACACTGTTCATGACACCGCATTCTAACTCTTAGGGAGTGGGCGAGGGGGTAACCGACGATCTCATGATCGAACAACCCATTACTCCACTGATCACAACTCTGCTTAATCAGGGAATGGACATGCGCGCTCGAGGTAAGTCTTATAAATAAGATCTTGGACAAAAGACTAGGAGACTGGCAATCGATGTACAGAGAAACTCCATGCTCTAGAATGCTCATTCTCTCTCCCGACCACTCCTCTCCATGATCTTTATCTCTTTCTCCCTTTCTCGAGTACCTTACTGATTTAAGCATCGATGGTGTAGAGGTAAGAAGATGATTCCTAGTCCTCGTACCACACTTTTAAGATTTGTTTGATTGGAAAAGGACATCCGGTCACCTGTGAAATCCTTCAAGCACAAGAAAAATGACGTCAGAAGGAGCTCTGGGCATTACCCCAGGGGACAACCCTCCGATACTTAAGTTAGAGCCAAGTCGAGGAGAAGAGCAACATGAGACTAAGAGAGAGAGAGAGAGAGAAAGAGAGAGAGTGTGTAGAGCGAGCAAGCCTATGGACAGTGCTTGATTCTCGGAGTACTCGTTACGTCCGACGAGTGCTCGGAGAGTGTTCACTGGGCAAATGGGGTGCTCAGAAGCTTGCCTCTTTCCTAGTCCTCGTACCACACTTTTAAGATTTGTTTGATTGGAAAAGGACACCCAGTCTGTGATGACCCGGGATCCGAGTACCGGAAAGGAACCGACGCGTCTCGAATCTCGGCCCGCCAACCCACGAGTCCGAAGACTCGGAAGGGTAGAAAGGAGTGGTGTGGGAGTACAAGAGAAACTGAAATGACCGCAGAGATAGCACAATAACCCAAAATAAATGTACAGAATAATATAAATAAATAAACTGCTACAAGGTCCACAGAGTCTCATGTCCAACAAAAGTACAGTCAACAGAAAGGAAGAGTACAACAACACGGGGCATCCCCCGGCTCTGGCAGACTGGCGACTAACCCTAGCTAGAAGGACCACGCTGAAACTCGGCCGCACCTCTCGAAGACCCTGCCTCACCTGAAAAGCAGGGGTGAGCCTCATTTCATTGGCCCAGTAGGGATCCCGCGAATCCCCACCTCGCACGGAAAACAAGGCAAGAACACAAAAAGCCGAAAAGTAACCCTACCTAATCGGAGTACGGTAGAACCAACAAGATGAAGTAAATAAACGGAAATGCCGTCTACTTTAACAATACCGTACTACTGAACCTCGGTCTAACAAAACACGAGTCCACACCCCCAGCAAACAGGAGCACTACCCACCAGAAGAATGACCGGATGCGCCCCCTGACGTCTTACACCGCGTCACAAGTGTCTAGCTACGACGCCCCGAGCGTGAGACTCAGACACGCAACAAGTACCACCACAAGGACTAGTTGGGGTCACGCCCGTCAGTGGGTGTCCTAAACCCCCAACTATGTGTGCACACACAGACCATCTGCTCTAGGTCGGGTCCTCTAGCTGGTTTTCCCCCCCACCGGACTCTGGTGGCAAAGGCAAGGAGCCCTACGGTAACCAGCCTAAAAACCGCCTCTCACTGGGTCTCGCTCTCCACCACTCCCAGGTGGGTCCGCACACGCGTGCGCAGGAAGCTACGACTAGTGGACAAGTCACTGGAAGTAAGGACTCGATTCACGAAACCCACCGACTAGCACATTAACACAGACTCTCGGTAACCAAACGGTAGGTACGGATGCCGGGGACACGCGTGAGGTCCGACCATCCCTCAAGTCATGCGGCACCCCTACCGAGGTAACTGATTCTCCGGGGACCCTCGGGTGCCCCTGTGGCTCTCACTGGGTGCCCACAGCAACCCTCAGGCCACACGCCACAACCGGATCCGAGACTCACTCCCCGGAGGTACAATCACCTAAAAGAAATGCTGCTCGGGGAGGGGGATTAACGTGCTAGGGACCCAGGCTGCGACACTGTCGCGCCATGGTCCCCTAGCGCGACCCCTGAAGAATGCGCTAGCAGAAGCTCGCACGTTCTCCAAGAACGCGCTACCTTCCCCAGGCGTGACACGAACCGCCCTACGGTTCATCTTGTTGGATGAACGCGCTCGGACGATACAACGCGTTCAAACAGAACGCGGCACTGGATCATAGCGCGATAACGGGCCGAGCCTGTTTCACGCAGTTCACTCGGAAAGCTCAGTCCCACGCCCCATTCACCCCCAAGTGAAGGGGAAACAAAAGGGGGAACCTCCCCCAACCTCCCTAGCATGCATCTAAACCCTTAGATCGGTCAAAAACCCCATGAAACGGAAGATCCGGCGCTCACACCCCAAGCATGGAAATAACCCTCCCGACATGAATCTAGCCCCTCTCGGTCTCTCCACGGCCTAGAAATCATGGGGAACGCTGTAAAGAGGGCAAGGATCCGTCCCCCTACCTTAAAGAAGCTCAAAAACCACCGGATCACCGCCGATCGCCGAATCTTGCCCGAACACAAACTCCTCTCCCACGCACCAATGGGGGCACCGTCACGATCCTCTCGCCACCGCCGTCGTCACCGCGCCGCCACTGAGGTCCACCACCCGTCGCCGGAGGGGAAGGGGAGCCGCGAAGTCCAACGGGCAAGGGGGGTTGCAACGGTCGGCCGTGGCTCACGGGAGGAGGAAAGAAAAGGTGAAAAGAAGAAAAGGGGAAAAAGAAAAGGGAAAATAGGGGGGTATTTATAGAAAATCTAAAAAATAGAAAAAATCCTGAAAAATTGAAAAAAATACACCTCCTCGATCCTCGCGACGCACCGATCGCAACGGTACCACCCTCGCCTAGGTGAACGGCCCGTTTCACCCGCAACGAGGTTCCGAAGGATCTGCCGAAACCCGTACACGGAAATCGAAAAACACACACGGAAAAGCCGCGGACGCACTCTGGGCCTCCGTAACAACTCCGAATCGCGTCGATCCGAACACGAAAGATGTCCGAAACAAAAATTTGGACACAACGGAGTCAGACACTCCTAGAAACCAGATCCGAGACCCACGAAGAGGGATCTGAAAGGGTCCGAGATATCACACAGTCACCCGTGGAATCCATCAAGTATAAGAAAAATGGTGTCAGAAGGAGCTCTGGGCATTACCCCAAGGGACAACCGTCCAATACTTAAGTTTGAGCCAAGTCGAGGAGAAGAGCAACAGGTGTAATATCCCGGACCTTTTGGATCCTTCTTCGTGGGTTCCGGATCTGGTTTCTCGGAGTGTCTGGCACAGTTGTCTCTGAAATTTCATTTCGGACATCTTTCTTGCTCGGGTCGGCGTGATCCGGAGTTGTTTCGGAGGCCCGAAGTGCATCCACGGCTTTTCCGCGCGTGTTTTCTGATTTTCGGTGTGTTTCGGCAATTCCTTCGGAACTTCGTTGCGGGTGAACCGGGTCGTTAACCAAGGTGAGAGTGGTACCGTTTCGATCGGTGCGTTCCGAGGATCGCGCAAATGTAATTTTTAATTTTTTGATATTTTTTGGAATTTCTAGATTTTCTATAAATATCACCTTGTTTTCTCTCTCTCCCCACCTTCTTCTTCTTCCGCTTTCTTCCTCCCCCAACTGTGAGCGCCCCTCTTCCCCTCTCTCTCTCCCAGTTCTACGCGACGGGCCTCTCTCCGGCTGCAGACGACGGCGCGGCGACGGTGCGGCGACGTGGGTGGCGGCGAGGCGACCTCGTGGGCGTGCGGTGCTCGTGGGAAGCGTGAAGGAGCGGGGTTTCCAAAAGCATTCTTCTTGGTTTGAGCTCGATTCAGCGGAGCTTTCGCTCCATTGAGGTAGGGGGATGAATCCCTATGCTCATCCCGTCATCCCCCGCGATTTGTAGGCCGAATGGGAGCCGAGAGAGGTGTTTTTGAGCGGGTTAGGGCAAAATCATGTTTTAGTGAGAGTTCGCCCGATCAATGATTTTAGGCCATGATTTCACGTTTTGATGGCTTAGAAACATGTTAGGGGTCCCCAGGGGTCTTCCCCTTTGTTTTCCCCCTCTCCTATGGAGGCATGGGGGCGTGGTTGGAATTTTTAGGCGTTTCATGCCGTTTTGCCGTCGGGTCGGTGTGACGGTCCTTCCAGTGACCGTCACACCATGTGACGCTCTCAGGTGGGTGCGTTACAGCCATGTTTTTGGCCAACTGCGGGTCTGTGGGCTGTGACGGTCCCACGACAAACCACCACGGCACTGTGACGTGCCTGGGTTGGACCGTCAGGGACAATTCGACCGTTGGTTTTGACCGTTTGGGGTCAAGACCTGTGACGCATCAGGACTGGTGCGTCACAGCCTTGTGACGCCCCTATGTGGGTGCGTCAGAGCGTATGCATTCCCACCCTATAATGCACCAGGGTTGGTCCGTTACAGTTTGTGACGCACCGAGTGGCACGCGCCACAGTTTGTTCCTTCGTGCCTTGTGAGGCACCAGGCTAGGTGCGTCAGGGCCTATGACGCACCAGGGTAGGCGCGTCACAGTCGTTTTTGCACCGAGGGTCTGACGCCCCTGTGTTGGGCCGTCAGATGGCTGTGACGGTCCAGCCTTAGACCGTCACAGGCTGTGGCGCGTCTAGGGTAGACCGCCAGGCTCAGGATTGCTCCGGATGGTTTACAGTCCCGTTTTCCTTCCGACTGTGGGCACCGTGCGACGGTGCTGGTACATGGGATGGTCCCCGTACGTCGTCGGATACGGACGTGGTGTTCCGTTTACTTGAGAGTCTACTCCTTCAGTGACCCTCCACTAGTCGTAGCCTGCCTGCACGCGAGTTGACCCACGAGGGAGGGGTGGAGAGGCTACCCTGAGGATGGTTTTTAGACTAGTTTCCGTACGACCCCTCGTCGGTAGCCAGAGTCCGACTCCAGGGGAAAACCAGTTAGAGGCCAGACCTAGGACTCATGGTCTGTGTGTGCACACGTGGTTGGGGGCAGTGGACACGCGCTGACGAGCATGACCCCAGCTAGTCACTTGCTTTGTGGTTACTTGTATGGCGTCCGTGCCTCTGGTAGGCGCTACCACGTCAGGCAGTTCACCTACGGTGCGATGTAAGTTGTCAGGGGACGCTACCCACTGTGCTTCTTGTGGGAGGTACTCCTGTCGAGTCGGGAGTGACAGACTGCCAGTCGTTGCGACTTCGACCTTCGGGTTTTTGTCGTGTTGGCCGTGGTGTTCCGCTCGTTTCACCGTGGCACGTGTGTCGATTTTCGTGTCGTGAGACCGGTGTTTTGTAGATGGCAGTGTTTCCCTTTTCGAGGTACTCGCTTACTGCTAGCGTAGCGGTTTCTCCATTTGCGAGGTAGGGTTCGAGTGATCCTTACTGAGTCTTGTTCTGAGACTCATTCCCTGCATGTTTTTACCGTGTTTCAGGCGAGGCGAGGCTTCAGGGGAGCGCATCTGAGGCTCAGCGTGGTTCAGGTGCCCAGCGTTAGTGCCAGAGGTCAGACCCGGGGTATGTCCCGTGTAGCTGTAATTATCTTTCTTGTCTCTGTACAAGTTGTGGACTACTGCTGTTATTTTATTACTATCTTGTGGACCATGTATCATGTAAATTGTTAATTTATTTCCTGCTTAATTATATATAACTATTTAATTTCTACAATTAGTTGTGATACTTGTGTAGTCTCCACACCATCCTTTTAACCCTTCTGAGTCTTCGGACTCATGGGTGGCGGTGCGAGTCTCGGGTTATCGGGCCTTCCCGGTAATCAGATTCTCGGGTCGTTACAGCTGGTATCAGAGCGCGGTTGTGGGATTATACGAGAATCATAAGTAATTATGGTGGTCCACTAGTCCACAGCGATGATGTACAGTTGACGATGGCATCGGGTTTCGTGTGATTTTCTTGACCTTGCTATTTTCGTGTTTTCTGTCTTTTGCTTCAAGAGCGAGCATGACACCGAGGCGGAGCACTCGCTCTCAGCAAGGGCAGCCGGCTGGAGTTCAGGAGATCCAGGAGGAGGTTCTGCAGCAGCAGGAGGAGCAAAGTAGAGTGCCACCTGCGGCCACCGAGGCAGTGGATACTGCGAGGTTTCCGGGAGCCGAGGATTTCTTCCGTGGCATGTACCAGCTTATGTCACAGCAGTTCGGCGGAGAGGCTGGTGAGGGCTCGTCGACCAGGGGTGGGCCAGGCCGAGCTGTGAGGGATTTCATGCAGTTCCATCCACCTTACTATGGCGGTCAGCGAGACCCTGATATAGCTCAGAGTTGGCTCGACGAGATGGAGCGGGTGTTCAGTTCCATGCGGTGTACTGCAGAGGACAAGGTGATGTTGGCCTACAACCAGTTGCAGGGCACGGCTTGGGAGTGGTGGTCTTCCGAATGGAAGACGTCTTTTCAGTCACGTCCCCTTGAGCAGATTGCGTGGAGTGACTTTGTCAATGCTTTCGAGCGTGCCTACTGTCCAGAGTATATTGCTACGCAGTGGATGCGTCAGTTTTTGGAGCTGGTCCAAGGCGACATGTCCGTGTTGCAGTACATGGCCCGATTTGTTGAGCTGGGTCGTTATGCACCTCATATCATGGAGCACGAGAGGGTGAAGATCGCACAGTTCGTACAGGGCTTGAGGCAGGAGTTGAAGCACCATTTGATCGCGAATGCAGCCACTGTTTTGGAGACAACGTCTCGTGTGGTGGCTTCTTTGGAGATGGATATGCAGAGGACTCGAGGACCAATTAGCCAGGGGCAGTCCTTGTCGGGTCGTAGCCAGTAGTCGGCTACCCAGCAGTAGGGTTCCTTTCAGCATGCGTCGGGTGGTTCAGGAGTGCCGGTACCGGCAGCGTCGGTGACAGGATCTACGTCTTTTGGCTCTAAGGTCAAAAAGTTCCTCGGAAAGAGTTTCCGAAGGAAGAAGAAGGGAGGCCGTGAGCAGCAGGCATCATCGGGCAGTGTACAGCAGCTGATTCCTTTTCAGCGTCAGGGATCAGTGGGTGGATCGCGAGGACCGTGTCCACGATGTAGCGAGTAGCATCCAGGCAGGTAGTGAACAGCGCCGATAGTTTATTTCCGGTGTGACCAGTCAGGGCATATGGCGCGTGACTGTCCTCAGAGGTAGCAGCAGCAGCAGTTTCCTCAGCAGCAGCAGAGGCCACAGCAGCAGCAGCAACAGCAGGGACAGTATCCGCCGCTACCCAGGTCAGCGAGTGTGGGAGGCAGGCAGAGATCTCGAGGCCAGATTACACACATGACCAGGGCAGAGACAGTGGCGTCGCAGCTCGTGGAAGGTACCGTTCAGATTTTAGGTTGTGCGGCTAGGGTTTTATTTGATTCTGTCGCGTCTCATTCATTTATTTCGGAGGATTTCGCGCTGAGTATCGAGGAGCCGGTGACCCAGTTGTCCTGTGATTTGGCAGTGGAGTTACCTTCGGGTGATTTAATGATCACTCCGTATTGTTTCAATGAGGTTCTTGTAGGGATGGAAGGGCGGATTTTGCCGGCTAGGCTCTATGCATTGCCGCTTTAGGACTTTGATGTGATTTTGGGCGTAGATTGGCTCGAGGCACATCATGCTTTTGTGGATTGTGGCTCGAAGAGAGTTTACTTTCGGCGACTTCATGGACCCACCTTTTATTTCCAAGGTATCATGTCTTCCTCTTCCCGCTTTCTTATTTCTGCGATTCGAGCTCATCGTTTGCTTGATGTGGGTTGTCAGGGTTTTCTCGCTTCTGTGGTCTTGGTAGACCAGCCGTGTCCGGATGTCGAGGACATTCCGGTGGTGTTCGAGTTTCTTGATATTTTTTCGAAGGACTTACCTGGATTGCCTCCCCAGCGGGAGATTGATTTTGTGATCGAGATTGTGCCTGGTACGGGACCTTTGGCAAAGGCTCCCTACCGTATGGCCCCCGCTAAGTTGAGGGAGTTGAGGGCGCAGTTGCAGGAGTTGTTGGCCAAGGGGTACGTTCGTCCTAGCTTTTCCGCTTGGAGTGCGCCAGTGTTGTTCGTGAAGAAGAAGGATGGTAGCTTGCGGTTGTGCATTGACTACCGTCAGCTGAACGAGGTAACCGTTAAGAACAAGTATCCGTTGCCGCGGATTGATGACTTGTTCGACCAGCTTCAGTCTGCTCGAGTGTTCTCGTGGATTGATTTACGGTCCAGTTACTATCAGCTGAGGATTCGCGAGTCCGATGTGGAGAAGACTGCATTTAGTACGAGGTATGGGCATTCTGAGTTCTTGGTGATGCTGTTCGGGCTCACCAATGCCCCCGCAGCCTTCATGGACTTGATGCCGAGGATGTTTCATCCGTACTTGGACCAATTCGTGGTCGTATTTGTGGACGATATCCTTGTCTATTCGCGGTCTGCCGAGGAGCACGCGTACCATTTGGGTGTGGTGCTGCAGACGTTGCGAGATCACTAGTTATATGCGAAGCTCAATAAGTGCGAGTTTTGGCTTCGTGAGGTGCACTTTTTGGGGCACGTGATTTCTGGTGATGGTATTTTCGTGGACCTCGCCAAGGTCAAGGTAGTGATGCAGTGGCTGAAGCCGAGGTCTGTGACGGAGATCCGGAGTTTCTTGGGGCTTGCGGGCTATTATCGTCGATTTATCCAGGATTTTTCTCGCATTACGGCCCCGATGACCAGGCTCACGCGGAAGGATGTGCCTTTCGTCTGGTCTGATGAGTGTGAGTAGAGTTTCAGGGAACTGAAGAGATTGCTCACCTCGACTCCGGTGTTGGTTTTGCCTTCTGGATCGGGAGGTTTTGTGGTGTGTACATATACTTTCGGGGTCGGATTGGGTGTTGTGTTGATGCAGCATGGTATAGTGGTGGCTTATGCATCTCGGTAACTGAAGCCCGACGAGGAGAACTACCCTACCCATGACCTGGAGTTGGCGGCTGTGATCTTCGCGCTGAAGATCTGGAGGCATTATCTGTACGGTGAGAAGTTCGAGGTGTTCACTGACCATCAGAATTTGAGGTATGTATTCACGCAGAGGGACCTTAACCTCAGGCAAAGGCGTTGGATGGAGTATATGAAGGATTATGACTTCACCCTGTCTTATCAGCCAGGCAGGATGAATGTCGTCGCCGATGCTTTGATGCGGAAGGTCGCGGTCAGTGTCTTGATGTTGAGGAAGTGGAGGCTCTGGAAACAAGTGCCCGAAGTGTCTTTCAGGCTCAAGATTCCACAAGAGCCAGGGTTAGCAGTGCTTGCGAGTCTGACTGTCACGCATGCTATCCGCCGTCAGGTGACAGAGGCTCAGTAGGTAGACCCTGTGTTGCCCCAGATTTTGGCTATCGCTGATGTGGAGCTCGGCGAGGACGGAGCCGTGAGGTTCCGTGGTAGGCTGTACGTCCCAGCCGAGGAGCAGGTTTGTCGTGCGGTGTTGTGCGAGGTTCATGGGAGCAGGTACACCGTACACCTGGGTGCGACGAATATGTATCGGAACTTGTGGAGGCAGTTCTGGTGGCCTGGCATGAAGAGAGATGTAGTCGAATTTGTGGCCAGGTGCCTGACCTGTCAGCAGGTGAAGGCGGAGCATCAGCAACCGGGAGGTACTCTCCAGCCCTTGGATGTTCCCGCATGTAAATGAGACCACGTGACCACAGATTTCGTGGTGGGATTTCCGAGGTCTCCGAGTGGGCAGGACTGTATTTGGTTGCTGGTGGATAGGCTGACGAAGGTGACTCGGTTGTTACCGGTCAAAGTCAGCTGGAGTGTGCCCAAGTTGGCTCGTCTTTATGTGGAGCGGATCGTTCCGTTGCTTGGGATTCTCATCTCCATTGTGTCGGATTGGGATCCGCGCTTCACGTCTGGATTCTGGAAGAGTTTCCAGCGAGCTCTTGGCACGGATTTAGCATTTAGCTCATCGTTCCTGTAATGCCCCAGGTTTTTTTTTCTGGATCTTTTAGAGGGTCTCGGAGTGTATTTTGTGCTTTACACGTGTTTTCCCTGATGTGCCTTCGGAACTCTGTGCAGGGCGAACCGTGGCGTTCTTCGACTCCGGGACAATACCACTGCGTTGTGTTCCTTCTGAGGATCGCGGAGGTAATTTTTCGTAATTTTTTTAATTTCTACAATTTTCAGATTTTTCTATATATATTAAGTCTTTTCTCTCTCTCCCCTCTCATTTCTCTCTTCCCTCCCTCTCTCTTCTCTCACGCCCTCTTTCTCCCCTCTCTTCTCTGGCGGCCGACGGAGCGAGGCGAGGGCGAGGCGGAGGCGGCGCGGGCGAGGACGCGGGCGAGGATGGGCGAGGGTCGAGGCGGTGGAGGCGCGTGGGAGCTCGTGGCGCGGTCGCGAGCCGGCGAGGCTTCAACGGCGTTTCTTCGAGGATCAGCGAGCTCGGGGAGCGAAATCTTCGGTGGAGGTAGGGAGATGGACCCCCAGCTCGTGCACTTCTTTTCCCGTGAGTTTTGTATGCCGTGGTGAGCCGAGCGGGCGTAATCGGGGATTTTTGGGAAAAATCCATGTTTTTGGGCTCGTGGGCCGATCCCCCGTTTCATTACATTTTTGGCCAATCCGAGGCCTTAGATGCATGCTAGGGGCTATTTGGGGGCTTCCCCCTTATTTTCCCCCTCTCCCGTGGAGGTATGGGGGCGTGGGATGTTTTTTGGGTCGTTTTCCGCCGTTTCGCGCTAGGACGGGTGTGATGGTCCTTCCAGTGACCATCACAGCCTGTGACGTCCCAGGGTGGGTGCGTCACAGGGCCCGTTAGCCTTTTTGGTGGTCTGTGGGTGTGACAGTCCCACGATAGACCGCCACGGCTCTGTGACGCGCCTGGGTTCGACCGCTACGTGTCTTCTCGTGTTTTCAGACCGTTGGGGTCACGAGTCTTCTGACACGCCTAGGTAGGACCGTCAGAGACTGTGACGCGACCAAATGGGAGCGTCAGAGCTGACGCAGCCCATTCTTCTGATGCGCCCAGGTAGGACCGTCAGACGCTGTGATGCGCCGAGGGGTGAGCGTCATAGCCTGTGTTGTCCCATCTTCTAACGCGCCAGGCTTGGTCCATTAGAGGTGTGACGCCCCAGGGTGGGTGCGTCCCAGCCAATTTTTGTCCTTTCGTGTAACGCTCCTGTGTTGGACCATTAGAGGGCTGTGACGGTAGGACTTGGACCGTTACATACTGTGACGGCCCAAGGCTAGACCGTCAGGCTCTGTGTGGTGCCGAGATGAGTTTTCGTGTTCTCCGTGATCGATTCGCGTTGTGTCAGTCCCTAGTCGACTCGGTTGGGACCCAGTGGTCGACCTGCGGTCTCGTGAGTGTCCCAGACACCCGTGGGATTCTGTGTCCGTGTTTTGAGGGTGTAGGGAGGACCGTGCTACCTCGATTAGCGTACCCATAGGTGTGGTGGGTTCGGGTGACCCCACGTGTTCCGGGCTTTTATGTTACGCTCGATCGAGTCACCATGTATCGGTGTGTGTGCGGTGGGGTTCCCCCGTATGTCGTGAGTTTTCCTGGAAGATGATTCCCGAGTGGGCCATGTGTTTGGCCTTGGACTGTGAGTCCAGTTATCGATGTGGCAGCTTGTGCGTTGCCCTGGGAATCATGCTTCTGTGCTTTCCGCGTTGGCCACGCGTATGGCCTTGGACTGCGAGTCCAGTCGCCCAGCCTGGGGATGGAGGGTTCCCGCCTTTCCCTGAGAGTGGGATTTGATTTGGCGGCCTGTGAGCTGCCTTGGGAACCGTGTTTTCACGTTTCTGCGTGGTCGGGCGTGCGGCCCGTGGACTGTGGGTCCCGTTTCTTCTCCGACTGTGGTCACCGTGCGACGGTGCCGGTAGGTGGGACGGTCCCCGCACTTCATCGGGTTCGGACGTTGTTTTCCGTTGACTTGAGAGTCCACTCTCTCAGTGACCCTCCACTAGTTGTAGCTTCCTGCGCACGTGGGTGCGGACCCACCTGGGAGTGGTGGAGAGTGAGACCCGGTGAGAGGCGGTTTTTAGGCTGGTTACCGTAGGGCCCCTTGCCTTTGCCACCAAAGTCTGGTGGGGGGAAAACTAGCTAGAGGACCCGACCAAGAGCAGATGGTCTATGTGTGCACACGTAGTTGGGGGCTTAGGACACGCGCTGACGAGCGTGACCCCAGCTAGTCCTTGTTATGGAACTTGTTGCGTGTCTGAGTCTCACGCCCAGGCCGTTGTAGCTAGATACTTGTGACGCGGTGTAAGACGTCAGGGGATGCTTCCAGTCGTTCTTCTGGTGGGTAGTGCTCCTGTTCGCTGGCAGGTGTGGACTCGAGTTTTGTTGGACCAAGGTTTAGTAGTACGGTACTGTTAGAGTTGGCAGCTTTTCCGTTTATTTACTTTAGCTTGTTGGTTCTACCGTACTCCTATCAATTCGGGAGTGACAGACTGTCAGTTGTGTGACTTCGACCTTCGGGTTTCGGCCGTGTTGACCATTGAGTTCCAGGTGTTTCACCGTGGCGCGTGTGTCGGCTCTCGTGCCGTTTGACGGGTGCTAGTAGCTTTACCGAGGTTGCGTCTTGTTGTATGGTACCCGCGACTGGACGATCGGGGTTGCACTTTGAACAGCGTGCCCAGCTTGGTCTTGTTCTGGGAGACAGGCCTCTACGGCGGGATTGCCGTGGGTTTTTGCTTCAGTAAGTGGTGCTAGTGTGCACCGTTTCCCGACTCTGAGATCGGGACTTCTCTTTCTGCTTGACCGGTACAGTAGGAGTAGTTGTAGTGCCGGGTTTCGACCGGCCACCGGGTTTACTGTTCCTGCTGTTACTGTTACTCTTGTAGTTGCAGCTTTCCGTGTCGCCGTTGTTCTCAGTTGGGGTTTTGCGGGATCCCTACTGGGGCAGTGACAGGAGGCTCACCCCTGCTTTTCAGGTGTGGCGGTGTGGACGCGCTTTTTCCACTCGTTTATTCTCTCATTTTGTTTATTCGTTTATTGAGTGCGTGGGCGTGCCAGTCACCGGAGTGACGATTTATTCGGGCTCCGAAGAGCCGAAGGTGCGCTCGATCTGACTTCGTCAGATGATTGTGTGGTTCGTGTCGGGACCGAATCCCGTCGCACCATGAAGGTCACGACGTCACTTACATCCCCCATACGAGGGAATACCCTTGATTGATTACCGAAATTAGGGGCCCCGCGGCCGAAAAGAGTAATACTAATTATGCGAGAGAGATAGGAATAGGTCACACTGAAAGTTGTATTAAGGCCATAAACTGTCGGCCGTGTCGGCCACTCGTAGACCTTTTCGTATTCGGACACAGGTCTGTGGCAGAGTCACGATGAGAAAACCGAGGCAGGTCCCTTCAAATGTCTGCCAAGCATGCGGCAATTTTAATGAAGATTCGGAAGGTATCCGGAACGAGAAAACAAATCCGGTCCGATTAGGATGTCGGCCCGAGGTTGGATCAAAGCCTGGCCATATCGGGGTAATTCCCGAGACTCGGGCTCGACCTGAAAGGGCGGCGTCGTTATTCCCTTTGGCCCCAGGTCACGGGGAGAGATGGGGAGGCTGCGGTGTAGGCCTTAGCGTCTTTTATCTGGGGTTTTCTTAGTTATATCCTCTGGGATTTCTGATTCGATATTTACTGTTTGTTCGTGCCTTTGTTCGGGGTGATTTTTTTCTTTTTTTTTATTCATGATCATTCTTATTATTGTCATTTGTTTATTATTTATCTTTTTATTACCCCTCCCGCCTCTTTTATTATGATTAATATTGCACATTTCGAGTCCTTTAACTAGCGTAATTTTTATTAATTTATTTGCTATTGTTAATGCCCTTATCAGATTGTATATGTGCATAGATGTAGTGTGCCGGCGAAGGGAAGGTAAGAGTGTACCGCTGAGAGGCCCAGAGGGCGTGCCGCTGAAGGCCAAAAAGGGGGCGTACCGCTGAAGGTCAAAGGAGCGTACCGCTGGGGCTCAAGGGAGTGTACCGCTGAAGGTTCAAGGGGCGTGCCGCTGGGGCAATTAAGAGTGTACCGCTGGGGGTTTGAAGGGCGTACCGCTGAGGGTTTAAAGGGGTGTACTGCTGAAGGAGTTAGGCGAGTGTGCCACTGAGAGGTGAGAGAAGTGTGCCGGCTAAGGGGCCAATCAGAACGTGGGGGTGGGTATGAAGTCTGTACGTTCCCCAGGCTCGAAGTCTATACGTTGCCAAGCCTAAAGTCTGTACGTTGGAGCAGAGTGGAGCAAAGTCTGCACGTTGCAATATGAAGTCTATACGTCGACTGGCCCAAAGTCTGCACACTGGCCGCCATGAAGTCTATACATTGGCTGGCCCAAAGTCCATACATTGGAACGTGAAGTCTGTACATTGACCCTTTGACTGCAGCTCGAAGTCTATACGCTGCCAAGCCCAAAGTCTGTACGTTGTAACGTGAAGTCTGTACGTTGGCTGGCCCAAAGTCTATACATCGGCCAAGTCTATACGCTGCAACGTGAAGTCGGTACGTTGCCCCTTTGATCACAGCTCGAAGTCTATACGTTGCCAAGCCCAAAGTCTGTACGTTGTAACGTGAAGTCTGTACATTGGCTGGCCCAAAGTCTATACATTGGATCCCGTTGAGGCGGTGGCTGAGGGTGTACCGGCAAAGGGAGGGAGCGTGCTGCTGAAAGGATCAAGGAAAGTGTGTCGCTGAAGGCCAATGGGAGCGTGCCGCTGAGGGCCAATAGAAGCGTGCCGCTGAAGGCCAATCTGGGCGTGCCGTTGAAGGCCAATGGGGGCGTGCCGCTGAAGGCCAACGGGGCGTGATGGTGGAGGTTTGATCAGTTTTCGATTATTTGTTTTAAGGCTTTTCTTTTCTTCTTTATCTTAACTTTCGTGTAGTTTTATACAAAATTCGAGCTGGCCAATGGCTGCTTCTGAGGAAGCTCACCCCACAGGGGAGGCTCTTTTTCTGTTTCAGCTTTTGTTCCTGGAGCCAGCTCGAGTAATTCAAACTCCTCCCAGGGGACATATTCTTTTAGTTCCACGGGCTTGATTTTGGGCTGTTCATAATCTTCAAGCCTGTCAATAATAGCCTGTAGTTTCTCGACCGCCGGGCTGGCTTTCTGGGGTATTCGCAGCGGGACGGAGCTCTTCTTGTTGTGGGTAGGCCGCCTCATGACCAGCCTGGGGGCCGTGTCATGGCGAACCGGGCTCGCCGGTGGTGGTGCCGGCAAAGGTGTCGCGTCCCTTGGATGAATCCCTGGGGCGGACCGAGAGATGCGCGCCTTTCTATTTCTTCCGGGCACCGTCTGCCAACCCTCTTGATCTTGGGCCGGGGCCAGGACAAAAGCCTCATAAGTGGCGCGGGCGCAGGCATCCGCCCACTCTTCTGGCAACTCCTGATATAGTGAGATCATATTGACGGAGGAGGCTATGCTGGGCAGCTCGTGTGGCTACGGGGGGTCTACATTATGCTCCCCCATGTCCAGCTCCCCGTCCTTGATTAAGGACTCAATAACGTCCTTGAAGACGTAGCAGTCTTCAATAGTATGCCCGAGCACCCGGTGGTACATGCAGAAGCGCGGGTCATCCTTCTTCTTCAACTCGCCAGGCCTTTTCGGCTCTGGCAGTGTGATCTTATTGTAGCTGGTTGTCCATTCAAACAGGAGCTTGGACTTGTCCCGGGAGAAGGAATATAACTTATTTCTCATCTTCTCCCTTAGCGAGGGGCCTTCTCGCCGCTCCGTGGTTTTGGGCGGCGGAGTGTTGGCCGCTCCCTTGGCTTTCTCCTTCTGCTTTTCAAAAGCCTGGAAGTCTAGTGCATGCGCCTCCGGGGGAGCCGGCTTCTTCTCCGCTTGCCTGGCTCTCTGGCTTGACATGCCTGGAGTGGAGGAGTATCGGGCCAAGAATGCCTCGATCTCCGCTACCACATTGTTCAGGCGGTCGAATGTCTTAACCTCAGTGCCGATCATCCTTTCTAGGAGTTCTTTCTTTAAGGTTTGCTTGCAGATCTGCACTGCGTCCTTCTGATGTGGGAGGCGCTTGCACCTCATGCTAAGGTTTCTCCACCTTTTAATGTAGTCGAGGGTCGATTCGTCAGCCCTCTGCCTTGTGGCGTAGAGTTCAGCCATGGTAACTTCTCTCTCGGCAACGTAGAACCTTTCCTTAAACTTCTTCTGCATGTCGGGCCAATCGGCCACCGACCCGGGTGACAAGCCGGAGTACCATTCAAAGGCGAGTCCGGTAAGTGTTGAGCCGAAGAACTTCAGGAGGTAGGCCTCATCAGCAGCCAGGTCTCCCATGACGTTTACATAGTAGGCAATGTGCTCTCTGGGAGACCCTTGCCCGTTGAACTTTTCAAATTTCGGCAGCTTGGTGACGCCAGCCGGCAACTTCCTGGCAGCATAGTGAGCCGGGTAGGGTACCCGGTAGACGTCGAAAGGCGTCTGATCCCCATCGCCCCTCTCAGCCAGCCTCATATCTATCATCTGTTCGAGCATCAGACGGCTAACTGCCGCCGGGTCGACCGGATTCAGGTAGAAATGAGCGGGCTGCGCGCTCGGGGTGATCACCACGGTCGCCTGGGGGGCCATGGGGGACCCCTGTGACAGCGGAGCCTGTGGCGGGGCCACTACTGTATAATGTGTCAGCTGTGGGGGCGCGCCCCCGAGAGGATTGAGGGTTGCTGGGAGAGCTGCCTCTGAAGACTGCCCCCTGTCCCTGGGTACTTCGGGTATGACCTCGGTCTACCAGGACATCGGGGGCGGTGCGTCCCGCTCACTTAGCTGTTTCTTGAGTGACTCGATTTCCTGCTGGAATCGTTGTATCATGAGCAGCATTGTGGGGTCAGCTGTGGGAAGACTAGGCATGCCCCCTGTTTCTTCGGCCGGGGCGTCCTCGGATGATGTCGAGGGTCCGCCACTCGTGTCGCCGGTGGTGACCACATTGGCCGTGAGGGCTGCAAGGGGCTCTTCAGGTAGGGCCCCTTCGGCGCCTGTCGCGCTGCCTGCCGCTCTCCTTCTTCTGGTAAGGGGTCCCGGCCTGACGGCTATTCTGGCCAATTCTTCCGGGTCGGTGGGTAAGGCCCCATACTGACCATGAACTCCTGCCATATTGCAGGTGAATGTCTGCCACTTCTTATTCTTATTTCTTCTTGACGCCCTCCTGGACGATCCTCCTGGGAATGTCAGCCTGTCGAAGACCGACCGTCGGGGCGGCGCTTCCTCCCGTACAGGGGACTGGCGCGGCTCCTCCGGGCGGGTCCTCGACTCCATGCTAGGTGCAGGTCCCCCCCTTTCTTCCTGGAAGGCGGAGGCCATTGCCCCCAGTAGTCTCTGCCGGCCGGCGGGGGTGCTGCCCGGGCCTCGGAGGTAGTTCCTCATGGCTTGCTCAATCCCTTCCCACTCCTGGTCGGGGAGAGCGGCCCGGGGTTGCGCGTCGATGACAGCGGCAGGAGGGGAGTAGGCCGTGGGAGCCGAGCGGGTGGCATTGTGCCGACGCCCTCGGCGACGGCGGTGAGCATTCTCGGACGGCACTGGGCTGATGGGTGCCGGTCGGAGAGTGGGGGTCACTACCTCGACCCTGTTATCGCGTCGGGCCCTCCTAGGGCGGAAAGTGCTGGGCCCTGCCTGGGCGGGTGTAGTGGGCTGGGTCTCCTTAGGCACCCAGACTTGCTTTAGTTTAGCCGGCCTGTGGGCCGGCGCCCTCTTCGGTGCCACAGCTGGGGTCGCGGGCGCTGCCCTCTCTTTTAGCTTCTCCAGTCCCTAGAAAGAGTTGCGGACTGGGACGGTCGAGACGACGTGGTTCGGCGCCGGTTGAGACCTCTGTCCGTCTAGGCGGACTCGGAGGGCTCCAACAGTCATTGACTTTCCGGAGTTGGACATGCGACGCCCTGAGCCGGTGCCGGTGTTGTTTCTCCGAAGCCTTCTCCGGTGGGATGTCGACCCTTGGTGGAGCGGGCCGGTAGTGTGGTGCACGTGGTGCACGTTGCAGCTAAGCGTCGTTGTGAGGACGCTGTTGTTGCCTTCGGCCATAGCTCGGCCGGCAGCGGCTCCCATGGCCCCCGGGGCGGGAGCGTTGATCTGGGCGTCCTCGGGCGTCTTCACGTCGAGGATCTCGGCGAAGGCCACCCCCAAGAAGTTGGGGAAGCCCACGGTGGGAGGGAAACTCCCAAAGGTGAGGGGCACCGCCAGGTAGCCACCTCGAACGTGGTTTTGGACGGGCTGAGGGCCGCAGACGACCGCCATGGTTGGTTCCATGATGTCTGGGGTGTGCCGCTGAACCCCAAAATGGGGTGTGCCGCCGAACCCCAAAATGGGGTGTGCCGCTGAACCCCAAAATGGGGTGTGCCGCTGGGCAACCCTGGGTGTGCCGTTGAAGGCCAAATTGGGCGTGTTTCTGAGCCCTGTTCTGAGCCCGTTGTGGGCACGAGTCATGTCCTATTTGGCTCTCTTTGAGGCCCACGAGCTGTGGGGCCTTTTGTGCTTGATTTCTCCGGGGTTTCTTCACTCGGCGCCGTTGCTGACGCGAGGTCGAGCAGGATATCAAGGCATGCATTTTTTGGTGTCCACAAATGCCCCCCACCCATGGGTAGCGCGGGCGAAGGATGAGCCGGGCGGTGCCCGTGGGTGTACTCGCCTCTTCTCTCTTTGTCGATGCCGACGGGGTGCCGAGAGCCGGCCTGGTTTGTTATTTGTTGGTCTCTTTGTTAGTGCCGACGGGATGCCGGGAACCGACATGCTTTGTTGACCTCTTGGTCTCTTCGTCAGTGCCGACAGGATGCCGGAAACTGACATGCTTTATTGATCTCTTGGTCTCTTGGTCTCTTCGTCAATGCCGACAGGATGCCGGGAACTGACATGCTTTGTTGATCTCTTGGTCTCTTGGTCTCTTCGTCAATGCCGACAGGATGCCGGGAACTGACATGCTTTATTGATCTCTTGGTCTCTTGGTCTCTTCGTCAGTGCCGACAGGATGCCGGGAACTGACATGCTTTATTGATCTCTTGGTCTCTTCATCAGTGCCGACAGGATGCCGGGAACTGACATGCTTTATTGATCTCTTGATCTCTTGGTCTCTTCGTCAGTGCCGACAGGATGTCGGGAACTGACATGCTTTGTTGATCTCTTGGTCTCTTGGTCTCTTCGTCAGTGCCGACAGAATGCCGGGAACTGACATGCTTTGTTGATCTCTTTGTCAGCGCCGACAGGGTGTCGGGAACTGACCTGGTTTGTTGTTCTCTTGGTCTCTTTTTTTTTTGAACCATATTACCGATACAAGCGCCCTTTCGGGTTTTCGCCGGTACCGGCCCCCTCTTGCTTTTGCCCACGCGCCCTTTCGGGTTTTCACGTGGCGGGGCACCCAATTTTGCCCGTAGCGCCCTTTCGGGTTTTCGCCACGGCCGGGTTATCGCTGTTTTTACCCTTGTCCCCGTGTAGGGACAAGTCCGGCGGGGTATCTCTATTTTTTAACCCCATTTTATTTTATTATTATTTTTTTTGACGAGTGAGTGATATGTGAGTGTCGGCTAGGGCACGAAGCCTTGCGCCGGAAGGTAGGGCTCACTCGTTGGCAAGAAGACAATGCCAGCGCAACGGGAGAATTCGTACCGATTCGGACGTAAGGTCCGTAATGGCCATATTGTGCGGAGTGGGTGGCTAGGGCACGGGGTCTTGCGTCGGAAAGGGACTTATTCGTTGGCAAGGGATTAATGCC
Organism: Amorphophallus konjac; assembly: GCA_022559845.1. Lineage (NCBI taxonomy): Eukaryota > Viridiplantae > Streptophyta > Magnoliopsida > Alismatales > Araceae > Amorphophallus > Amorphophallus konjac. Next base: position 123,935 of record JAHNEJ010002054.1, read on the forward strand.
AACGCAAGGATAGAGGTTCTGCCGATCCGGGCGTAGGGCCCGTGATGGCAATATTGTGTGATGCGGGTGGCTGAGGCCCGGGCCGCGTGCCAGGGACGGGCCCGTTTGTTGGCATGGGAATGGCACCGTCGTAAAGGTGGAGTGTGCAGGGGTAGCGTCGCCTCCATTTGCACGGGTGCATGTCCGCCCGAGACCGTGGGGACGGGACGTCCCCTCGGAAGGACCTTATTATTGTGCCTCATTTGCGCATATCTAAATATATATATATAAGTAGATGCATATATGTATGTATACATATATATATATATATGTATGTAAGTATGTATGCATATCATTTATAATATGTTTTTGTTTTTCCCTCTTTTTGTTTTCTTCTTTCATCACCCCCCTTTTTTTATTTCTTTCTATATATTTTTTTCTCCCTTTTATTTCTTTCTATTTTCCCTCTTTTTTTTTCTTCTCTCTTTTTTTTATCTTTCTCGTCCCCTTCTTCTCCTCCCTTTTCTTCTTATTTTCCTTTTTTTCCTTTTTATTTCTCTCTTCCCCCCCTTTTTTCTTCTTTTTTTTCTTCCGTTCTTTTCCTTCTTTTTTTTTATGTAAAAGGACGGGGGTGGTTTGAATGGCCACCCCCCCTTCGAATTCCCTCTTCCTTTCTCTCTCTTCGGCGGACAAACGGGCGGGACCCCTTCCCTCTTCCCTCTCTTCACCCTCATCTCCGGCGTCGGGCACCCACTCCGTCGCCGCCGCCGTTGTCGTGGTGAGGAGGACGTGGAGCCCTCCCCTTTTCCCTCTTTCTTCTCCCTTCCTTCTTCTTCCCTCTCTCTATCTTCGGTGGGCGGTGAATCCCTAGGCTCCCCGTCTTTCTCTCCCTCTCCGCTCTCCTCTTTCCCTTCTTCCCCTCCCCCCTTTTCGTTGCTTTTTGGTGCGGGAGGGCGGCGACGATGACGGTCTCGGTGCCGTCGTGGTGGAGGTCGCCGGAGCGTGCCGGCAAAGCCATCGGCGGGTGTGCCGGGGAGGCCACCAGAGAGCGTGTCGGCGAGGCTGGGTAGGGAGCCTTGGGCCGTGCCGGTGGAGCGGTCGAGTGGTGTGTCGGGGAACGAGCTTGGCGTGCCGGGGAGCGGCTTTTGGAGTGTGCCGGGGAAGCCGGCCCTAGCAGTGTGCCGGGGAAGCCATGCACCGAGCGTGCCGGGGAAGAGCCCGTCTGGGTGTGCCGGGGACGCGTTGGAAGGGCCGTGCCGGGGAAGGCCTCGAGGGCGTACCGGTGAGGCACCCGTGGGTGTGCCGGGGAAGGGCTCGGTAGTGTGTCGGGCAGGGGCATGTTGGAGTGTACCGGGGAAGGCCTCTGTGGGCGTGCCGGTGATGGCACCCAGGGTGTACCGGTGAGGGTCTCCAGGGGGAGTTTTTAGCTAAGGAAGAGGACTCCTTCGACCGGCGGACTTCTGGTGTTGCCTCTCGGGGCCCACCACGCTTTGTTGGGGCCGTCACTCCTTGTGGACGCGCACCCGTGTTTTCCCTTACGCCTCTGGCCTAGGGGAAACTCTGCCGAAATTTCGTCAGAAATTGGCAATATTTTGTTCATTTGACTTGTAGCAAAGCCCTCCTTTTACAGTCTTTCACTTCCTTTTGCATGTGGCTTATTCTGATCTTCTGTTTATGTATCTTTGCAGATAAATGGCTGCCCCAAGTGATTCCTCTGCTCCTACTGCTGCTATCGGTGCTGACCTTATCCCACGGGGTCCGGTGCCAGCAGTTACCTGGCTAAATGTAGAGGACTTGGATCGGGAGCATGCAGAAATAGCCGCTTTGGCAGAGTCATCTGAGTCTGACAGGGAGACCATGGATTTCCAGAGGCTTGCCAGAGTTGAAAGCGGCTTCACATTTGACCGGGTCACCGGGGAGTACAGGAAGGACTTCCCGAAGGAAAGACACCTGGTTCGATTTCTGAAACATTTTCGCTCGCGGGAAGGGCGAGACTTCCGGGTCGTGAAGAAGGCTGAGCAGGCCATTCTGCAAGCTCGGGACAGCTTATTGTACAGCGTCCCCCGGAGTATTCCGATGTATCTGGTGGGAGAAGTCCGGGAGTGGAAACCAGTTCTGGGGATTGAGGGGGTGCTGCCGACCGAAGACAAATTGGTGCGGGCGCCTCAATTTACCCCGGCACGATGGGACCTGTCTGCTGGGAAGGTGCACAACGAGGCGCCCCGATTCGGCCTATTCTTGGCTCCCTTGAAGTGGGGCTATAGAGAAGAGCCGTTCATCTTGGACTGCTTGGCCGTCAGATTCAAGTATGAGTTGTCATTGGGCTGGTTTGGGGAGCTGAAGCTTCAGGATGCACACAGCTTCCGGGAGAGGGCGGTGGAGTTTACGGAGCACGTGCTGTTCAACTATGCTCCGCTGCTGGTTCGGGTCGACATTTATCATAGCGTGTACGCTTCCCAGTACGGCTACCCCATCTCCAAGGGTCTCTGCTGCGGCATGATAGAGGTATTCAGCGCGGAGACCAACACCTTTTATACGGTAGAGGGCGAGACTTCACTTGATTTGTGGAGTCTCGGTCAGCTAAGTGGCTTGCCCATTGACGGGGAGCCTTATGAAGAAGTATGCCTCCCCGACTTGATCTAGGATGAGACCAACGGGGATGGCTATTATTCTCTGGGGTATTCATATCGGTACCTCATGAAGGCGTACGGGGAGCTGTACCAGTGCTCTCATAAGGGAAAGCAGCCCGCTCGTGGGGACAGGAAGAGGGTACGCATGCCCTTGTGGCTGGAGTATTTCTATGACGGGCCGAAGCGGTACGAGGAATTCCCCTGTGTCGGTACCGCTGTCGCCCCCAAGAAGCGTGCGAAGCCCAAGCTCGATGTGAAGATCCCGTCTAGAGGGCGTCGAGGCGGGTCTAACCTGATGGGCTTGGATCCCCAGACCCATTGCGCCGCCTATCTCACGTACTGGCTATGCTCATTCGCCATGCCGTACGGCGACGAGATAGTGATTCGGCCGGATGCCATCTACCCGGCATGTCAAATGGCATGGGGTGTCAGGCTGTCGCTGTGCCCGGCGACCCTTTGCTTGATTTACAAGGCCCTGGGGGACATCAGCACGCACCAGTTCCCGCGGCAGGCCCGGTATGTGTGCTTACTGCACTTCTTCAACGCGTGGGTCTGTTCGCTGTTCCCGGAGTTTGCCCCGCGAGTTCTCCAGGATTGGGGGCTGATGCCGAGGATGTTGGAATTTGCCAGTGCTGAACCGGGCTCCACCTCCATGCGGATGTATGATATCCGGGGCCTGTTGACAACGGTTCCCCGAGATGCGGTCGGGACTATTCATTTCTGGACTTTGGCGGCACATTCGAGCCCTCGGGTGAACAACAAGAGGGAGTGCAAAGACGACCAGGTGGAGAGGTACGTCCACCCTATTAGCCAGGAGAATGTGATCCGCCCACTGCTGGAGCCGGAGCTGAGGGACTGGGCGCTGTCGATTCGCCCGAGCGTGTTTTTGTTCAGGAAAGGGGAGAACGTGTTGCTGGAGCCGTATTACCCCTTCCGGTTCGGTCGCAATTTTGGGTATGACCAGCATATCCCTGCTTATCACGCACAGTTCGGCCTGCCCTTGCGGAATGTCCGGGGGAGCGCAGTTGCTGAACACGCCAGGAGCTGGTGGGACTTCTTCCACCGGGCGGACCCCGCCTCCTTCAGAGTACCGGCCCCGGGTCGTGTTCCCCGAGTGACCCAAGATTATATTAAGTGGTGGAATAGCCGGACGGCCTTCTATCGGCTACACAAGACCGATTGTTGGGATGGGGCCGAGAGGAAGTTCCTTAGTCGGCAGCCGGTGCCGGTTCTTGACATTGAGCCAGACCATCTTCTTCGGCTCAGGAATAGATAGGAAAAGGAGGTGGTAGCATATCTGGTGGCTCGCCGGGAAGCCCGGGATAAGAGGCCGACGCCGAAGGTGGAGCTACCCTCGGTGGCCAAGGATCATTATCAGAAGACGCTGAGGGACCTGTGCCAAGTGGGGAGCGACTGCCTGGACCTCATCAATTATCCATTCCCCATAGAGGAAGAGGGGACTCCTGCCAGGAGCTGGCGTCCAGAGAGGGATTCGGCCTGCCCGTACCGCACGTTTATGAGGCGGGAGTAGAGGCAGCCCGAGAACTATAAGGATACCACGTGGCTATACGTCCTTCTCCGGGTGAATGGGATGAAGATCGAAGATCTGACGGCCTCCCTCCTGGGCAAGCGCCTGCACGTCCCTTATTATTATGCTGACGGGTGGGGCATGGACCACTTTAACCTTTTCTGTCACCTCTCCTCAAAGAAGCACGCGGATCTGGCCAACCTTACGGACCGGTGCCAAACGATTGAAGACGTTTGCTGGCTAGTCCGGGAGGCGGCGCGTCGGGACAAGGAGACGTCCCTGAGCTACTGGCCGATCACGCTGCGGCTGTACACTGGTCCTCATGGTATTCAGTCTCTTCTTGCTTTTCGGTTTTGTCTCTTAGCACTGCGGCCTTCGCGGTGAGTTGGGTATTAATCGTAAATGCATGTTCGTTCTTTCCCCTCTTTTCTTTGTAGACCATCCTGACAGCACGCAGATGGCCACGTACCGGAACCTCCTCCGGCTGGTGAAGAAGCCTGCGTATTTTGAAGCAGCACCGCTGGCCCCGACCACGGCTCCCTTGCCCAAGGCTGCGAAGAGGCCCCGGGCTAAATCGCCTGTGAAGAAGGCGGTGGATGCCGCCAAGGCGGCTAAGCAGCGGGACACAAAGCGGAGGAAGACAGAATCGGCTAAGGCTCCGACGGCTATTCCTCCGGCACCAATAGTCCCATCTTTCGAGGAATTCGAAGCTGCCCGTCCCGAGCCAGGCCAACCCGTCGGTCCGTGTCCCCGCTCTTTAGTGTGTCTTCTGAATCTCCCCCCCCCCTTTTATTTTGGAGTGGAGCCCTGACACCTGGGTACTTCTTTTGTCTCAGCTTCTATGGGAGAGCCCGTGCCCACGCCTGGCATGGGTGAAGTTGCGGTCCCAGCAGAGGCGACCCCGGCGGCGGCTCCGGCTCCCTTACCACAGGCAACGGGAAGGCCCCGAGCACAGTCGCCCGTTAAGAAGGCACTGGCTGCTGCCAAGGTGGCAGGGCAAGAGACGGTAAAACGGCGGCGGACCGCGGCATCCCCGGCTCCGACGGTAGCCTCACCGGTGGCCCCTGTCTTGTCTTTCGAAGAATTCAAAGCCACGCGGACCGAACCGAGCCACGAAGCTGGTGAGATTCATCGGCGGCCCGTGTCGTCTGCGGTCGACCGGCCTCCCGAGTTGGCCTCGGATTTGCGCATGGCGACGATGCGCTTCTATCTCACGGGCGGCACGGAGGAACCGACGCCCATGTTGCCTCCGGGCGAGGGTACGGCTGGGACTCCCGAGAAGGCTTTGCCTGTTGAGGAAGCCCGTGGGTCATCTCGTGTCGCAGGAACTGAAGGGGGTAAATATTTTCGACTATACGGTTAGCTCCCCTTTTTTTTGTCCTGGGGGCCAGTAGATTCAACATGGCTTATCTTCCTTTGCATGACAGGCGTTGCCGCGGCGGCCACCAAGTCATTGTGGCCTGATCTCGACCTCCCGACGATGCTGATATATGTGAGGAGGAAGAAGATCGGAGTGCAAGCCTCGCCTAGCCCGAGGGAGGATGTGCTAGACAGAGACTCTGAGGTGGAAGCTCCTCTGCCGGCCCAGGCCGAGCCGACGGCGGTCGAGTCTCCGTCTGGGGAAGAGGTAGATTACAACTACTCTTCCGACGAAGCAGCTACTGACGAGGGCGTGTCCGGGGCATCGGAGCCGCCCGAGCCGGTCTTCGGGGCCCCCTTACTTGCTGGCTCCCCGAGCCTTGTGGGGAAGACCGCTGTGAGTGTGAGCTTGTTTGGGCCGGCTCTCCCTTCCCTTTTTTTTTGTGATTGACTGACGACCTTATCCCCCCCTTTTTTTTAGGATTTTCAAGAACCGGCCGAACTTGAGGTCGCAGAGGAGGCTGCCCCGGCTGCGCTGATCGACCGTCCAATGGGGGTCGATGTTGGCATGGGCAAGTTGGCTCTTTTACTCGACGCCCTTCGAGAGGAAACGCCCGTGGAGCCCTCCGGTACTACCAGAGCGGCGGGCGAGCCTCTGGAGGAGGGGGAGATCGCGCCTGAGGGTAGCATCGTCCCAGCGGCTGAGGTGAGTATGCGGGCTCCGTGGTCTCCCTTTTTGCATGGTTTATTTTAGATGGCGAATAGCTGATTCCCATTCCCATGGTCAGGCGATGCCGATATCAGGGAAGGCGCCTGGCCGTATCCGGAAGGCCGTGGCCAAACGGAGACCGAGCATTGGCCCGATAGCGGTGGAGGGGCCGGCTCCAGTCTTGGGCTTGGAGAGAGAGTGCCTGGCTGCGCTCGTGGAAGCGGGATGTTTACCCCAGATGGTGGTTCCGCTTCCGCCCTTCCCGAAACTCCCGGCTCAGATGGAGGACCCGCTCTTGCAGTAGATATTTGCGGGGCTTCGTGCGCATCTGGAGGGATCTCAGCCGCGAGGGAGGAGTTCATGGGTGGCGACTTCGGGCCTGGCCTTACTCGAAGCTCCTCCTCTAGCCGAGGTGACGGCCCTTGTACCCCTGCCCGTTGGAGCAGTGGCAGGGTCGGGCCAGACGGAGGCAGAGGGGGCAGGGGAACTCCAAACGATGGGGGCACCGGAGGCTTCGACAATGGTCTCTTCCGTTCCCCAGGCAGTGGTTGGCCAAGAGTCTCTCGTCGAGCTACGCCGGCCGGGCGACTTGACCCTCGCCCTTCCTTCATCTTCAGTGGCGGCAGATACCGACCTGTGGGCAGAGGTGGACAGCACCGTGGAATTCACTCCTCCGGTAGCGCCCTCAGTCAGCCATATGTCATCAGAAGCGCCAGTACGCCAAATGCTGATCACTCTACGGACCATGCTCCTCACCGACCCTTCTCTGTCATATAGGGAGGTGCATACTATAGTGGTGCAGTTGACCGGGGCGTTGCAAGTGCTCAGCTGCCCGCTGGGAGAATGGTCGCGGCGGGTTCTGCTGCTGCTGAAGTATGTCAAGCGCCGCGAGTTCCTGGAGACCCAGGCTCCTGACGAACGTGCCGCCCTTGATGCTCAGGTAGACGAATATCTGCAGACCCTAAAGGCCCGACGCCACAGTAGAGAACACCACGGAAAGGCCTTAGAGGAAGGCAAAGGCAGCGTTCGTTCCTTCAAGAGCCGGATCGAGAAGCTGGAGGGCTATCTCGCTGCGGCTAAACTTGGCCTCGCCAAGGCGGAAAGGGCGGTGGCAGAGGAGAGGGAAGCTCTTGCCGTCGCCGACGTTGAAATGGTGTCCGTCGAAGCGGAGCTTGCCCGTCTTGAGGGATTGAGGGGCCGACTACGCGATATGACGAACTTCCCTTGCGTCGGGATCCTCCCTCTCGATGACATCTTCAGGGACATCGACTAAGCGTTGCATCCCTTAATTTCTCTCTCTCTCTTTTTTTTGTGAATGTAACACAGGGGTATGCCCCGCAGCACATGTAGTTTGATCCCCTTTTGAATAGAGCAAAGCATTTATGATTTCACGCGTTCTTTGTGTATGCATTTGTCTTTCTTACCCTTCTTTCTCTTCCTTGCATATTGTTTTCTCCTTCCTCTTCCCTCGCTCTTGTATCTTTTCCCCCTTTTTGTGTAGAGACCCATTGGTAGGGTATGAGTCTTTGCGGGGATTCACTTTGGGAGGACCAGGCAGGGACCCATGTCAGGGTACAGGAGAGTGCTCGCCTTCCCAGGGGGAGGACGAGGGGACCACTCCACCATACCGAACGGGCAACTCCCTGATTTTGCCGCAATATTGGAAGCGCGTGCTGGTCTCGAGTGAGGGGTACTTGGCCAGAGACCCCTTTCGCCGTTCAGAGGTGGCGGATAGAAAGGTCTGTTTAGTCAGTGACTCAGACGGAAGGTCCGATCCAAAGGGGTGCTCGCCGCCTGGGGAGGATGGAGAGAAGAGTTTGTCTAGTCAATGACCCGGACGTGAGGTCCGAGCCAAAGGGGTACTCACCGCCCGGGGAGGACGGAGAGAAGAGTTTGTTTAGTCAATGACCCGGACGGGACCCGGGAAGGACGGAGAGAAGAGTTTGTTTAGTCAATGACCCGGACGGGAGGTCCGAGCCAAAGGGGTACTCACCGCCCGGGAAGGACGGAGAGAAGAGTTTGTTTAGTCAATGACCCGGACGGGAGGTCCGAGCCAAAGGGGTACTCACCGCCCGGGAAGGACGGAGAGAAGAGTGTGTTTCTTTCTTTTTAAATCAATTTTTGGTACCCCCGCTGATACGGGGCAGTGACTGGAAATGGGGGGCGTTCCCCTTTTCTGGCTTCTTCTTCTTCTTTTTTTTTCTTCTCTTTTTTTTCTTTTCTCTTCTTTTTTTCTTTTCTTTTTGCTTCTTCCTTCTTTCTCTTTCCATTTTTTTTTCTTTTTTTTTGCTTCTTCTCTCTTTCTCTTTCTACTTTTTTTCTCTTCTTTTTTTTGCTTCTTCTTTTTTTGTCTTTCTATTTTTTTTCCTTTTTTGCTTCTTCTTTCTTTCTCTTTCTATTCTTTTCTTCTTTTTTGGATACCCGGCTGGTGGCCAAATCATTCGGACATTAATCACGCAAATCCGCCCCAAAATGGGGCGAAGAGTAATATTATTACCTGAATGGGGGCGCCGGAGCGTGGTACAGCCTCAAGTGCCTTCTATTAAGAGGCGGGAATTGAACCTCCCCGCGGTGGTTGACAATTACATAGGCTCCGCCTTCGTAGACTTTTTGGACTACGTAGGGTCCGAGCCAGTTCTTGTTTAGCTTACCTTTGGGGTTGGCCGCCATGAGATCTCTTCTCTTGACCATGACAAGGTTGCCCTTCTTGAATTCGCGTTCCTTGACGAGCTTGTCAAAGGCGCGTGCAATCCGGGCCTAGTAGACCTGGATATTCTGTTGGGCTTGAAGCCGCTTTCCTTCCAGACTGGAGAGTTCGTCGAGCCTTCGCTCGGTGTTGGTCTGCCCTTCGGGGACAAGCCCATGCTGAATGGCGACCCTGAGGGACGGTATCTCCAGTTCGACGGGGACGATTGCTTCCGAGCCATATACGAGAGAGAAGGGCGAGCAGCCCGTTGGGGTCTTGTATACGGTTCGGTACGCCCAAAGCGCTTCATACATTCTTTCTTCCCAGTCCCTTTTGTTAGAGCTAACAATCTTGGCCAGGAGAGTGCAAAGTGTCTTATTGAAAGCTTCGGCCAGCCCATTGGCTTGTGGATTGTAAGGAGTCGATGTCCTCCAGTCAATTTTGTATTTTTCTGCTAGCCGGTAAACCTTCTGGTTGCGGAAGTGGCTGCCGTTGTCTGACACAATCCGGTCGGGCACGCCAAACCAGAATATAATGTTACGGCGGACAAACCTGACCACAACTTCTCCGGTGACCTCCCGTAAGGTAACAGCCTCTGCCCAGCAGGAGAAGTAGTCGGTCGCCGCCAGAATGTATTTGCAGCCTGTGGAAGATGCGGGTAAGGGGCCCACAACATCTGTTCCCTATTGGGCAAACGGCCAACTGGGCGCGGTTGGGTGCAGTTGCACGGGAGGCCTCCTGGGTATAGTGGCATGCTCCTGGCATCTCTGACACGACTTAGCGTACTCGCAGCAGTCGTTGAACATTGCAGGCCAGTAATAGCCAAGTTTCTTGATTTCAATTTTCATTTTCGGCCCCGCCTGGTGTGCACCAGCTGTCCCGGCATGGACCTCCTTCATAACTCTCCAAGCTTCTTCAATAGACAAGCATCGGAGGAGTAGCTTCTGCTTGGAATCGGCCACAGTCCGGAATAATATTCCGTTTCGGAGCTCATAAGAGTCCTTGGTTCTGACTAGCTTGATTTTCTCTTCCCTTTGCCTGGGTAGTTGCTGGTACTTGAACCACTGCATCAGGGGGTCTCTCCAGTCAGGTAGGTTGACGGCTTCTGCTGTAGCGACCTCTAGGTCCTCTTCTTCTGGCTCTTCTTCTATCATGCTGGGCATCTGGCACTGGTTTATTACTTGGATATGGAGAGATCCATCTGGAGGCACTGCCAGTGAGCTTGCCAATTTTGCCAATGCGTCGGCTTGTGCGTTCTCCCCTCTGGCGACATGGCCTATCTCGAGGAGGTAGAACCGCTCCATGAGCCGCTTCGCCTTAGTGTGATAAGGGAGCAGCTCAGGTTTTCGGACGTCAAACTGTCCCTGGACTTGTTTGACGACTAGCAGCGAGTCGCCGAACACTTGGAACATTTTAATCTCCAACTGGAGGGCCACCTGGAGGCCGATGATCAGAGCCTCATATTCTGCCTCATTATTTGTGCAGGGCTTGCTAATGCAACAGGAAGTATGCATGACCTCTCCGTCTGGGGATTTGAGGACGATGCCTGCTCCGGCTCGTACCTTGGCGCGCCCGGATGGGGTCGCTTCTGTTCTTGAAGCCCCGTCAAAGTAAAGCTGCCAGATGGCTTGTTGTATTTGGTCTACCTCTAGTGTTTTATCTTCAGGTAGTTCGGTGGCCAAAGGGGAGTCTTCGGGCACGGGGTGTGCTGCGAAGAAATCCGCGACGGCTTGTCCCATAACGGCCTTCTGTGGCACGTAGGTGATGTCAAACTCCATGAGTAGCACGGCCCACTTGCCAAGGCGCCCCTTTGGGACTGGATGGAAGAGGATGTGCTTAATGGGGTCGGCCCTGGATATTAAGCTGACTTCATGGGACAGCATGTAGTGCCTCATTTTCTTGACTGCGAAGACCAAGGCGAGGCAGATCTTCTCAATCGGGGTGTACTTAGCCTCTGCACCCACCAACCTTCGACTGAGATAGTAGAGAGCCTGCTCTTTTCCCTCATCATTGTTCTGGGCAAGCATTGCCCCCAGTGAATATTCGGTGGCCGCTATGTACAGAATCAGCGGTCTGCCTTTGACAGGTGCCCCCAGGACAGGCGGGGTCTTCAGGTACTCCTTTAGCTGGTCGAACGCGTGCTGGCATTCGTGGCCCCAGCTGAAGGGTGCATTCTTCATCATCAGTCTGTGGAAGGGTTGGCAGCGCCCTGACAGGTTGGAGATGAACCTGCGGATGTAAGCTAAACTCCCCTGCAGGGACCTCAGCTCTCCCAGACTCTTCGGAGGAGGCAGCTCCTGGATGGCCTTTATCTTCAGGGGGTCGATCTTGATCCCTCTGTGCCGGACAATAAAGCCGAGGAATTTCCCGTTGGACACGCCAAAGGCGCACTTCATGGGATTCATCTTCAGCCCGTACTGTCGGAGCCTTTGGAAGACGACCCTGAGGTCACTCAGGTGCTCGTCTCTTTTCTTGGTCTTGACGACCAGATCATCAATGTAGCACTCGACCTTGCCGTACAGCAGCTCGTCGAAGATCTTGGTCATCGCCCGCTGATATGTGGCACCGGCATTCTTGAGGCCGAAGGGCATCCTCTTGTAGTGAAATATCCCTTTGGGTGACCGGAAAGCTGTATGGACCCGGTCGTGGTCGGCTATCCAGATTTGGTTATAGCCGGACGACCCATCCATGAAGGACAGGGCCTCGTGGCCAGTGGTTGCGTCAATCATCACTTCGGTGATAGGCACCGGGAAGTCATCTTTTGGGCAGGGTTTATTCAGGTCGCGGAAGTCCACGCAAATCCTGATCTGTCTATTCTTCTTTTTCACTGGTACAATATTGGCCAGCCATGTGGTGTATTGATTTTCCGCCACGAAGTCGACATTTATGAGCTTGTCGACCTCTTTGCAGATCTGGCTGGTTAGCTCCGGCCTCATGCGCCGGGGAGGTTGCTTCACTGGTTCCACCTTGGGATCGATGGACAAGATGTGCTGAGTTACCTCGGGACTGAGTCCGGGCATTTCTTTGTAGCTCCAGGCAAAGCAATCCCGGAATTCTTGCAGCAGCTTTATGTATTGTTCTCTCTCACGAGGGGGTACGAGAGCACTTAGAAAGGTCGGCCTGGGGTCGCCTTCCGTGTCGAGGTTGATCTCGATCAATTCGTCAACTGTGGCCTGGCCGCCATTTTCAATTTTCGGCGGGGCTGGCGACAAGTCGACGAAGTCTTGGTCTTCATTGTCTTCGGGCTCGAGGATGGCGTCCTCGTCTTCTTGTTCATCATGATTGGGCATGGAGGCTGCATTCACCCCGCAGTCCTCCTGGGCCGTAGCCGCCGAGTCGGTGAGGTCCGCTGGTGCAGAAAGGCACGGGGCCACCTCAGGGTCTTCTGTGTACTCATCGTAGACAGCTAGGACGGGGGCCGGGGCAGCCGCATCTTCAGGGGCCTGGTAGTGGATGGACACGGTGTAGGCTCCTGCTCTGGGGCTGTCCGCCACGTGGAGGTGTGGCGGGGCTACCACATAGTCCCCCATCCTGAGCTCGTCCCTTTCAATGAGGTCTTGGACAATGTCTTTGAAGACGTAGCAGTCTTCAATGACGTGACCCAGCATCTGGTGGTAATGGCAAAATAGTGGGTCCCCGCTTCTTCGGGTGTCTTGCGGCCTCTTGGACCGTGGGAGGGAGACCTTGCCGTAATGGCAGGCCCAGTCAAAAATGCCCTGGGTCTTCTCTCTCGGAAAGGAATAAGGCTTCTGCAGCTTCTCTTGGAGTGTCAGCCCTTGCCTAGTTGGCCGCTCGGTCAGCGAGCTTGCCATGTCTCTCATTTCCCGCCTTGACAAGGCGGGGGTGTTGGGACTGGTGCCTCGGGGCCGAGGCATCCGGCCGCCCCACGGGGGGAGAGAACCCTGGATCAGGTCGGCGACTAGCGAGGTCAACTCGGCCAGTCGTGCTTTCAGCATCTCGATCTCCCGTTGTTGTCTATGGTACAGGGCGTACATGACGGGGTCGTATCGAGGGGATTTCGGAGCCTGGCCCATGCTTCTGCTCCTTATTTCACCGGCCGGCCGGGGTGGAGGTGCCTCGCTGGTGTGCCCTCTCGAGGTCGACACTTCAGAGGAGGAGGGGGTCTTCTCCAGGCAGCGGCGGTGGGGAGGTTTCCAAAGGAAGACCTCCTCGTCTTGTGCCTCCTGAACCGGGGGCCCAGGATATGCCTCTTGACAGGCTTCCCGCGAATCTGTAGCTTTTGCGGGGTCGTCGCCAGACCATGTCGAGACTGATATGACGTCAGTCTCGTAATATTCCTCTAGTGAAAAGCCCAGACCGGGGTGCTTGGTAATTTTCAGCAACCGTCGATCCAGGTTCGGTGGGTTCCACATTCTTTCAAACATTTCCTTCTGGCTGGAGGGCTGGTAGGGAGGAATCTTCTGCTTTCTGACCATTCTGGCTGCTCAATCAGTCATGTGGGGAAGTCCCGTAATGGGGACGTGCGGGTCATGCAGCTCGTCAGGGAACCGGCAATCATCGTCTTCCCTGACTGGCTTCTCCCCGGCCACATAGAAGATAGTGGGCGGCCCCTCAGGGTTAGGCACCTCGAAGGTTCTCAGTTGTTCAGCTGCTTGGCATTCAATCTCCGCTATCGGCTTGACGATCCCTGGCGGGACCCTGACATCTTCTAGCAGGTCTTCGAGGCAGGGTGCCCCCGATGTGGGGTAGATGGCGAGAGGGGCTGCCCTAAATACCCCTTCTTCTTGTGCAATAAATGGTACATGTGGGGGAGCCACATAGCCTGGGGGCGGCGGAGGAAACCAGCCTCCTGATTCCATTTTCTTCTTTCCCTTGTCTTGGATGACTTGAGGAGCCTGCTTCGCCTTCTCTAAGTACAGATTAGCATCTGACAAGTGACACTCGAACACCTCGAACGGGTGGAGGTCGGCGAAGATTCTGACTTCCTTTCCCTCGCAGGGGTACTTGATGCATTGATGCAGGGTGGAGGGCACCACTCTGTTCTGGTGTAGCCAAGGCCGGCCAAGCAACGCCTTGTAGGAAGTGTTGGAGTTGATGACGTGAAACTAGACCTTGGTGGTGAAGTCATCAAAGGTCAAGTTGAACTCTGCAACCCCCATGGGCACTTCACATTTCTGGTTAAAGCCAGCAATCTTGACATTTTTGACCTCAACCAGGTGTACATCAAAGTAGTGCTTCTGGTACACCCGGTAAAGGAGTATATTCACTGCTGCCCCTAGGTCGATCAGGACCCTGTTGATGGGCTGGCCATTCAATTGCCCCTTCATGTAGAGGGGTCTGTTGTGACTGCAGGTCGGCAGGAGCATGTCCTCTTCTGTGAAGGCCACGGCCACTTCAGGTGACATCTCCGCCAGGCAAGCTTCAAGATGTGCTGGCGTCTGGAGGGCGGCTATGATGGCTTGCCGTGTTTCCTCGTTCAAGGACAACATCTCCCATACGGTGAACCGGGTCGGGATCTTCTTGAGGTGTCTGACTATCCGCTCGGCAGCCCGCACCTTGAGCAACTTCATTTCTTCGGGCTTGCCGCGCCTGCTCCCCTCCTGAGGTTGGGGTGTCTGATTAGGGGATGCGTCCTTTGCCGGATCTGTTGTAGCCTGTTGAGCGGGCGGGGCCTGTTGGGCCTCCTCCGCTGCTCGCATGAATTCGGCGAGGTTTGTGGTGCCGCAGAATTCTTCCTCTGGCTGGGCAGGGGTTGCAGCTGGTAGAGCTTGGGGGATGCTTACTTTACTGGTCGTAGAGGACCCTTGGGGGTGTGCCCGCCTTCCTACTCGAGCTGACAGGAACTCGGCGAATGACGGGGCGCCTTGACTGTTGGTGCCTCCGGGGTAGAGACCCGATGGGGGAGGGATCTCGGTGCCTCGGACCTCGGGCTCGGGAGCCTGGTATGGCTGTTCCCCCCTGAGCATGATGTTGAGGCTGCCCTGGGGAGGGCGCCCCCACTTCCTCCCTGACCTGGTAGCGTGCTGGGAGGTGGATGCTTCAGCTTGACTCACCTCTGCTGGTTCATGGGGTGGGTCTTCTTCTTTTTCTTCCAGGGGGAGAGCGGTGTCGAACAGCGCCGAGAGGGTGTTGCAGGCGAGGACGACCTCCTTCTTCTTCTTGCCCCTGGGTCTTCTCTTCTTCTTCTTCTTCCCTGCCGTGGCCAATGGCTACTCCTGAGGAAGCTCACCCCACAGGGGAGGCTCTTTTTCTGTTTCAGCTTTTGTTCCTGGAGCCAGCTCGAGTAATTCGAACTCCTCCCAGGGGACATATTCTTTTAGTTCCACGGGCTTGATTTTGGGCTGTTCATAATCTTCAAGCCTGTCAATAATAGCCTGTAGTTTCTCGACCGCCGGGCTGGCTTTCTGGGGTATTCGCAGCGGGACGGAGCTCTTCTTGTTGTGGGTAGGCAGCCTCATGACCAGCCTGGGGGCCGTGTCATGGCGAACCGGGCTCGCTGGTGGTGGTGCCGGCAAAGGTGTCGCGTCCCTTGGATGAATCCCTGGGGCGGACCGAGAGATGCGTGCCTTTCTATTTCTTCCGGGCACCGTCTGCCAACCCTCTTGATCTTGGGCCGGGGCCAGAACAAAAGCCTCATAAGTGGCGCGGGCGCAGGCTTCCGCCCACTCTTCTGGCAACTCCTGATATAGTGAGATCATATTGACGGAGGAGGCTATGCTGGGCAGCTCGTGTGGCTGCGGGGGGTCTACTTTATGCTCCCCCATGTCCAGCTCCCCGTCCTTGATTAAGGACTCAATAACGTCCTTAAAGACGTAGCAGTCTTCAATAGTATGCCCGAGCACCCGGTGGTACATGCAGAAGCGCGGGTCATCCTTCTTCTTCAAGTCGCCAGGCCTTTTCGGCTCTGGCAGTGTGATCTTATTGTAGCTGGTTGCCCATTCAAATAGGAGCTTGGACTTGTCCCGGGAGAAGGAATATAACTTGTTTCTCATCTTCTCCCTTAGCGAGGGGCCTTCTCGCCGCTCCGTGGTTCTGGGCGGCGGAGTGTTGGCCGCTCCCTTGGCTTTCTCCTTCTACTTTTCAAAAGCCTGGAAGTCTAGTGCATGCGCCTCCGGGGGAGCCGGCTTCTTCTCCGCTTGCCTGGCTCTCTGGCTTGACATGCCTGGAGTGGAGGAGTATCGGGCCAAGAATGCCTCGATCTCCGCTACCACATTGTTCAGGCGGTCGAATGTCTTAACCTCAGTGCCGATCATCCTTTCTAGGAGTTCTTTCTTTAAGTTTTGCTTGCAGATCTGCACTGCGTCCTCCTGATGTGGGGGGCGCTTGCACCTCATGCTAAGGTTTCTCCACCTTTTAATGTAGTCGAGGGCCGATTCGTCAGCCCTCTGCCTTGTGGCGTAGAGTTCAGCCATGGTAACTTCTCTCTTGGCAACGTAGAACCTTTCCTTAAACTTCTTCTGCATGTCGGGCCAATCGGCCACCGACCCGGGTGACAAGCCGGAGTACCATTCAAAGGCGAGTCCGGTAAGTGTTGAGCCGAAGAACTTCAGGAGGTAGGCCTCATCAGCAGCCAGGTCTCCCATGACGTTCACATAGTAGGCAATGTGCTCCCTGGGAGACCCTTGCCCGTTGAACTTTTCAAATTTCGGCGGCTTGGCGACGCCAGCCGGCAACTTCCTGGCAGCATAGTGAGCCGGGTAGGGTACCCGGTAGACGTCGAAAGGCGTCTGATCCCCATCGCCCCTCTCAGCCAGCCGCATATCTATCATCTGTTTGAGCATCAGACGGCTAACTGTCGCCGGGTCGATCGGATTCGGGTAGAAATGAGCGGGCTGCGCGCTCGGGGTGATCACCACGGTCGCCTGGGGGGCCATGGGGGACCCCTGTGACAGCGGAGCCAGTGGCGGGGGCCACTACTGTATAATGTGTCTGCTGTGGGGGCGCGCCCCCGAGAGGATTGAGGGTTGCTGGGAGAGCTGCCTCTGAAGACTGCCCCCTGTCCCTGGGTACTTCGGGTATGACCTCGGTCTGCCAGGACATCGGGGGAGGTGCGTCCCGCTCACTTAGCTGTTTCTTGAGTGACTCGATTTCCTGCTGGAATCGTTGTATCATGAGCAGCATTGTGGGGTCAGCTGTGGGAAGACTAGGCATGCCCCCTGTTTCTTCGGCCGGGGCGTCCTCAGATGATGTCGAGGGTCCGCCACTCGTGTCGCCGGTGGTGACCACATTGGCCGTGAGGGCTGCAAGGGGCTCTTCAGGTAGGGCCCCTTCGGCGCCTGTGGGTGTCGCGCCGCCTGCCGCTCTCCTTCTTCTGGTAAGGGGTCCCGACCTGACGGCTATTCTGGCCAATTCTTCCGGGTCGGTGGGTAAGGCCCCATACCGACCATGAACTCCTGCCATATTGCAGGTGAATGTCTGCCACTTCTTATTCTTATTTCTTCTTGACGCCCTCCTGGACGATCCTCCTGGGAATGTCAGCCTGTCGAAGATCGACCACCGAGGCGGCGCTTCCTCCCGTACAGGGGACTGGCGCGGCTCCTCCGGGCGGGTCCTCGACTCCATGCTAGGTGCAGGTCCCCCCCTTTCTTCCTGGAAGGCGGAGGCCATTGCCCCCAGTAGTCTCTGGCGGCCGGCGGGGGTGCTGCCCGAGCCTCGGAGGTAGTTCCTCATGGCTTGCTCAATCCCTTCCCACTCCTGGTCGGGGAGAGCGGCCCGGGGTTGCGCGTCAATGACAGCGGCAGGAGGGGAGTAGGCCGTGGGAGCCAGGCGGGTGGCATTGTGCCGGCGCCCTCGCCGACGGCGGTGAGCATTCTCGGACGGCACTGGGCTGATGGGTGCCGGTCGGAGAGTGGGGGTCACTACCTCGACCCTGTTATCGCGTCGGGCCCTCCTGGGCCGGAAAGTGCTGGGCCCTGCCTGGGCGGGTGCAGTGGGCTGGGTCTTCTTAGGCACCCAGACTTGCTTTAGTTTAGCCGGCCTGTGGGCCGGCGCCCTCTTCGGTGCCACAGCTGGGGTCGCGGGCGCTGCCCTCTCTTTTAGCTTCTCCAGTCCCTGGAAAGAGTTGTGGACTGGGACGGTCGAGACGACGCGGTCCGGCGCCGGTTGAGACCTCTGTCCGTCTAGGCGGACTCGGAGGGCTCCAACAGTCATTGACTTTCCGGAGTTGGACATGCGACGCCCTGAGCCGGTGCCGGTGTTGTTTCTCCGGAGACTTCTCCGGTGGGATGTCGACCCTTGGTGGAGCGGGCCGGTAGTGTGGTGCACGTTGCAGCTAAGCGTCGTTGTGAGGATGAAGTTGTTGCCTTCGGCCATAGCTCGGCCGGCAGCGGCTCCCATGGCCCCCGGGGCGGGAGCGTTGATCTGGGCGTCCTCGGGCGTCTTCACGTCGAGGATCTCGGCGAAGGCCACCCCCAAGAAGTTGGGGAAGCCCACGGTGGGAGGGAAACTCCCAAAGGTGAGGGGCACCGCCAGGTAGCCACCTCGAACGTGGTTCTGGACGGGCTGAGGGCCGCAGACGATCGCCATGGTTGGTTCCAT
The DNA here is from genome assembly GCA_022559845.1 of Amorphophallus konjac. Taxonomy (NCBI): domain Eukaryota; kingdom Viridiplantae; phylum Streptophyta; class Magnoliopsida; order Alismatales; family Araceae; genus Amorphophallus; species Amorphophallus konjac. Next base: position 142,324 of record JAHNEJ010002054.1, read on the forward strand.
GATGTCTCTCTTTTTTTTTCTGCATTTAAGAAAGTAGCACAATTAGTATTACAAGAAGGGGGCCGCGGGGCCCCTTATTTCGGCAAAAAGATGAAGGGTGGATCCGTCCCACCGGGCGTGCCAGAGTTGTGGACGCGCTTTTTCCACTCGTTTATTCTCTCGTTTTGTTTATTCGTTTATTGAGTGCGTGGGCGTGCTAGTCACCGGAGTGACGATTTATTCGGGCTCCGAAGAGCCCAAGATGCGCTCGATCTGACTTCGTCAGACGATTGTGTGGTTCGTGTCGGGACCGAATCCCGTCGCACCATGAAGGTCACGACGTCATTTACATCCCCCATACGAGGGAAGACCCTTGATTGATTGCCGAAATTAGGGGCCCCGCGGCCGAAAAGAGTAATACTAATTATGCGAGAGAGATAGGAATAGGTCACACTGAAAGTTGTATTAAGGCCATAAACTGTTGGCCGTGTCGGCCACTCGTAGACCTTTTCGTATTCGGACACAGGTCCGTGGCAGAGTCACGATGAGAAAACCAAGGTAGGTCCCTTCAAATGTCTGCCGAGCATGCGGCAATTTTAATGAAGATTCGGAAGGTATCCTGAACGAGAAAACAAATCCGCTCCGATTAGGATGTCGGCCCGAGGTTGGATCAAAGCCTGGCCATATCGGGGTAATTCCCGAGACTCGGGCTCGACCTGAAAGGGCGGCGTCGTTATTCCCTTTGGCCCCGGGTCACGGGGAGAGATGGGGAGGCTGCGGTGTAGGCCTTAGCGTCTTTTATCTGGGGTTTTCTTAGTTATATCCTCTGGGATTTCTGATTCGATGTTTACTGTTTGTTCATGCCTTTGTCCGGGGTGATTTTTTTCTTTTTTTTTATTCATGATCATTCTTATTATTGTCATTTGTTTATTATTTATCTTTTTATTACCCCTCCCGCCTCTTTTATTATGATTAATATTGCGCATTTGGAGTCCTTTAACTAGCGTAATTTTTATTAATTTATTTGCTATTGTTAATGCCCTTATCAGATTGTATATGTGCATAGATGTAGTGTGCCGGCGAAGGGAAGGTAAGAGTGTACCGCTGAGAGGCCCAGAGGGCGTGCCGCTGAAGGCCAAAAAGGGGGCGTACCGCTGAAGGTCAAAGGAGCGTACCGCTGGGGCTCAAGGGAGTATACCGCTGAAGGTTCAAGGGGCGTGCCGCTGGGGCAATTAATAGTGTACCACTGGGGGTTTGAAGGGCGTACCGCTGAGGGTTTAAAGGGGTGTACCGCTGAAGGAGTTAGGCGAGTGTGCCGCTGAGAGGTGAGAGAAGTGTGCCGGCTAAGGGGCCAATCAGAACGTGGGGGTGGGTATGAAGTCTGTACGTTCCCCAGGCTCGAAGTCTATACGTTGCCAAGCCTAAAGTCTGTACGTTGGAGCAGAGTGGAGCAAAGTCTGCACGTTGCAATATGAAGTCTATACGTCGACTGGCCCGAAGTCTACACACTGGCCGCCATGAAGTCTATACATTGGCTGGCCCAAAGTCCATACATTGGAACGTGAAGTCTGTACATTGACCCTTTGACTGCAGCTCGAAGTCTATACGCTGCCAAGCCCAAAGTCTGTACGTTGTAACGTGAAGTCTGTACGTTGGCTGGCCCAAAGTCTATACATCGGCCAAGTCTATACGCTGCAACATGAAGTCTGTACGTTGGCTGGCCCAAAGTCTATACATCGGCCAAGTCTATACGCTGCAACGTGAAGTCTGTACGTTGCCCCTTTGATCACAGCTCGAAGTCTATACGTTGCCAAGCCCAAAGTCTGTACGTTGTAACGTGAAGTCTGTACATTGGCTGGCCCAAAGTCTATACATTGGATCCCGTTGAGGCGGTGGCTGAGGGTGTATCGGCAAAGGGAGGGAGCGTGCCGTTGAAAGGATCAAGGAAAGTGTGCCCCTGAAGGCCAATGGGAGCGTGCCGCTGAGGGCCAATAGAAGCGTGCCGCTGAAGGCCAATCTGGGCGTGCCGCTGAAGGCCAATGGGGGCGTGCCGCTGAAGGCCAACGGGGCGTGATGGTGGAGGTTTGATCAGTTTTCGATTATTTGTTTTAAGGCTTTTCTTTTCTTCTTTATCTTAACTTTCGTGTAGTTTTATACAAAATTCCTCCCTTTGTTCGTTCTCTTCGTTCGGTTAGGTCTCTTTTCTTGCGGGTCGGACGTTCGGGCTGCCGGGTGGTTAATTAGTCCGGTTCAGTTCTCGTTGTGGTGCCGGCAGTGATTTGATGAGTTGGAAGGTTTCATTAATTATCCTGCTCGTTTGTTGCCTCCTTTTGCCTCTTTTAATTGTTTATTAGTTTCTCACAAAAATTCGGCAGCATCTCCCCTTGACCCGGGACATAAGGGAGATACAGGGAACGCGCCCACGTGGGGTGGCGGAACCCGACAACTGGAGGTGGGACCCCGAAGGAGCAACACCTTTATAGAACCTCGGAAAACATGAAGGAAAACGACAGACTGTAGGCCTCTAAGGGGCATGGACTGGGGCTGGCCAAGGAGTGTGCCGCTGAGGGCTGAACAGGTGTGTACCGCTGAAGGCCAATGGGGGGGGCGTGCCGTTGGAGGCCAATGGTGGGCGTACCGCTGAAGGCCAAGGCCAATGGGGGCGTGCCGTTGAAGGCCAATGGTGCGTGCCGCTGAAGACCAATGGTGGGCGTACCGGCCAGGAGCCAAAAGAGTGTATCGCTGGAGGGGCCAAACAGAGTGTGTAAGCAAACTGGGGGCCTCAGAAGCCATTCAGGAAAAAGAAAGAGGATTCAAGGCCAGGGGTAGGCCACTTGGTTACTGGATATTCGAAGAGAGGGCAAGGGTCTCCCCCTCCCCTGGGCCAGTGAGCACAACGGAAGGCCATGTAGGGGGCTTGAAGGATTCATGAGGCCAAAGCTCATAGGAGAAATCACCTCGACATGAAGACCCCAAAAACACCGGAGAAATGGGGAGACGGAGGGAGAACGAACAACCCCATAAAAAGACCGTGAGAGCTAGCGCAAGCCAATAAAACTCATAGGGAAACCCAAAGAGGGCGATTTTCATTCATGGGGAGCCAAAGGCCAAAGCCCTATATGCACATTACAGAGAAAATGCCCAAGACGAGGCCATGGACAAAGGAAAAGAGAAACCCAAAACAAAGAACAGGAGGAGGAATGGAATACGAAAGGGAAGAAAGCATTGGGGCCCAAAAAACCTGGCCACTGTCCCTAACCCTCTCCCCCATTACATTGAGCTCTCTCCCTCTCCCTTACTGTGCCGGCGGAGAGTGGGCCGTGGGAGCCGGGCGGGTGGCATTGTGCCGGCGCCCTCGGCGACGGCGGTGAGCATTCTCGGACGGCACTGGGCTGATGGGTGCCGGTCGGAGAGTGGGGGTCACTACCTCGACCCTGTTATCGCGTCGGGCCCTCCTGGGGCGGAAAGTGCTGGGCCCTGCTTGGGCGGGTGCAGTGGGCTGGGTCTCCTTAGGCACCCAGACTTGCTTTAGTTTAGCCGGCATGTGGGCCAGCGCCCTCTTCGGTGCCACAGCTGGGGTCGCGGGCGCTGCCCTCTCTTTTAGCTTCTCCAGTCCCTAGAAAGAGTTGCGGACTGGGACGGTCGAGACGACGCGGTCCGGCGCCGGTTGAGACCTCTGTCCGTCTAGGCGGACTCGGAGGGCTCCAACAGTCATTGACTTTCCGGAGTTGGACATGCGATGCCCTGAGCCGGTGCCGGTGTTGTTTCTCCGGAGCCTTCTCCGGTGGGATGTCGACCCTTGGTGGAGAGGGCCGGTAGTGTGGTGCACGTGGTGCACGTTGCAGCTAAGCGTCGTTGTGAGGACGCTGTTGTTGCCTTCGGCCATAGCTCGGCCGGCAGCGGCTCCCATGGCCCTCGGGGCGGGAGCGTTGATCTGGGCGTCCTCGGGCGTCTTCACGTCGAGGATCTCGGCGAAGGCCACCCCCAAGAAGTTGGGGAAGCCCACGGTGGGAGGGAAACTCCCAAAGGTGAGGGGCACCGCCAGGTAGCCACCTCGAACGTGGTTCTGGACGGGCTGAGGGCCGCAGACGACCGCCATGGTTGGTTCCATGATGTCTCTCTTTTTTTTTCTGCATTTAAGAAAGTAGCACAATTAGTATTACAAGAAGGGGGCCGCGGGGCCCCTTATTTCGGCAAAAAGATGAAGGGTGGATCCGTCCCACCGGGCGTGCCAGAGTTGTGGACGCGCTTTTTCCACTCGTTTATTCTCTCGTTTTGTTTATTCATTTATTGAGTGCGTGGGCGTGCCAGTCACCGGAGTGACGATTTATTCAGGCTCCGAAGAGCCCAAGGTGCGCTCGATCTGACTTCGTCAGACGATTGTGTGGTTCGTGTCGGGACCGAATCCCGTCGCACCATGAAGGTCACGACGTCATTTACATCCCCCATACGAGGGAATACCCTTGATTGATTGCCGAAATTAGGGGCCCCGCGGCCGAAAAGAGTAATACTAATTATGCGAGAGAGATAGGAATAGGTCACACTGAAAGTTGTATTAAGGCCATAAACTGTCGGCCGTGTCGGCCACTCGTAGACCTTTTCGTATTCGGACACAGGTCCGTGGCAGAGTCACGATGAGAAAACCGAGGTAGGTCCCTTCAAATGTCTGTCGAGCATGCGATAATTTTAATGAAGATTCGGAAGGTATCCGGAACGAGAAAATAAATCCGGTCCGATTAGGATGTCGGCCCGAGGTTGGATCAAAGCCTGGCCATATCGGGGTAATTCCCGAGACTCGGGCTCGACCTGAAAGGGCGACGTCATTATTCCCTTTGGCCCCGGGTCACGGGGAGAGATGGGGAGGCTGCGGTGTAGGCCTTAGCGTCTTTTATCTGGGATTTTCTTAGTTATATCCTCTGGGATTTCTGATTCGATGTTTACTGTTTGTTCGTGCCTTTGTCCGGGGTGATTTTTTTCTTTTTTTTTATTCATGATCATTCTTATTATTGTCATTTGTTTATTATTTATCTTTTTATTACCCCTCCCGCCTCTTTTATTATGATTAATATTGCGCATTTGGAGTCCTTTAACTAGCGTAATTTTTATTAATTTATTTGCTATTGTTAATGCCCTTATCAGATTGTATATGTGCATAGATGTAGTGTGCCGGCGAAGGGAAGGTAAGAGTGTATCGCTGAGAGGCCCAGAGGGCGTGCCGCTGAAGGCCAAAAAGGGGGCGTACCGCTGAAGGTCAAAGGAGCGTACCGCTGGGGCTCAAGGGAGTGTACCGCTGAAGGTTCAAGGGGCGTGCCGCTGGGGCAATTAATAGTGTACCGTTGGGGGTTTGAAGGGCGTACCGCTGAGGGTTTAAAGGGGTGTACCGCTGAAGGAGTTAGGCGAGTGTGCCGCTGAGAGGTGAGAGAAGTGTGCCGGCTAAGGGGCCAATCAGAACGTGGGGGTGGGTATGAAGTCTGTACGTTCCCCAGGCTCGAAGTCTATACGTTGCCAAGCCTAAAGTCTGTACGTTGGAGCAGAGTGGAGCAAAGTCTGCACGTTGCAATATGAAGTCTATACGTCGACTGGCCCAAAGTCTGCACACTGGCCGCCATGAAGTCTATACATTGGCTGGCCCAAAATCCATACATTGGAACGTGAAGTCTGTACATTGACCCTTTGACTGCAGCTCGAAGTTTATACGCTGCCAAGCCCAAAGTCTGTACGTTGTAACGTGAAGTCTGTACGTTGGCTGGCCCAAAGTCTATACATCGGCCAAGTCTATACGCTGCAACATGAAGTCTGTACGTTGGCTGGCCCAAAGTCTATACATCGGCCAAGTCTATACGCTGCAACGTGAAGTCTGTACGTTGCCCCTTTGATCACAGCTCGAAGTCTATACGTTGCCAAGCCCAAAGTCTGTACGTTGTAACGTGAAGTCTGTACATTGGCTGGCCCAAAGTCTATACATTGGATCCCGTTGAGGCAGTGGCTGAGGGTGTACCAGCAAAGGGAGGGAGCGTGCCGCTGAAAGGATCAAGGAAAGTGTGCCGCTGAAGGCCAATGGGAGCGTGCCGCTGAGGGCCAATAGAAGCGTGCCGCTGAAGGCCAATCTGGGCGTGCCGCTGAAGGCCAATAGAAGCGTGCCGCTGAAGGCCAATCTGGGCGTGCCGCTGAAGGCCAATGGGGGCGTGCCGCTGAAGGCCAACGGGGCGTGATGGTGGAGGTTTGATCAGTTTTTGATTATTTGTTTTAAGGCTTTTCTTTTCTTCTTTATCTTAACTTTCGTGTAGTTTTATACAAAATTTCTCTCTTTGTTCGTTCTCTTCGTTCGGTTAGGTCTCTTTTCTTGCGGGTCGGACGTTCGGGCTGTCGGGTGGTTAATTAGTCCGGTTCAGTTCTCGTTGTGGTGCCGGCAGTGATTTGATGAGTTGGAAGGTTTCATTAATTATCCTGCTCATTTGTTGCCTCCTTTTGCCTCTTTTAATTGTTTATTAGTTTCTTACAAAAATTCGGCAGCATCTCCCCTTGACCCGGGGCGTAAGGGAGATACAGGGAACGCGCCCACGTGGGGTGGCGGAACCCGACAACTGGAGGTGGGCCCCCGAAGGAGCAACACCTTTGTAGAACCTCAGAAAACACGAAGGAAAATGGCAGACTGAAGGCCTCTAAGGGGCATGGACTGGGGCCGGCCAAGGAGCGTGCCACTGAGGGCTGAACATGTGTGTACCGCTGAAGGCCATTGGGGGGGGTGCCGTTGGAGGCCAATGGTGGGCGTACCGCTGAAGGCCAAGGCCAATGGAGGCATGCCGTTGAAGGCCAATGGTGTGTGCCGCTGAAGGCCAATGGTGGGCGTACCGGCCAGGAGCCAAAAGAGTGTATCGCTGGAGGGGCCAAACAGAGTGTGTAAGCAAACTGGGGGCCTCAGAAGCCATTCAGGAAAAAGAAAGAGGATTCAAGGCCAGGGGTAGGCCACTTGGTTACTGGATATTCGAAGAGAGGGCAAGGGTCTCCCCCTCCCCTGGGCCAGTGAGCACAACGGAAGGCCATGTAGGGGGCTTGAAGGATTCATGAGGCCAAAGCTCATAGGAGAAATCACCTCGACATGAAGACCCCAAAAACACCGGAGAAATGGGGAGACAGAGGGAGAACGAACAACCCCATAAAAAGACCGTGAGAGCTAGCGCAAGCCAATAAAACTCATAGGGAAACCCAAAGAGGGGGATTTTCATTCATGGGGAGCCAAAGGCCAAAGCCCTATATGCACATTACAGAGGAAATGCCCAAGACGAGGCCATGGACAAAGGAAAAGAGAAACCCAAAACAAAGAACAGGAGGAGGAATGGAATACGAAAGGGAAGAAAGCATTGGGGCCCAAAAAACCTGGCCACTGTCCCTAACCCTCTCCCCCATTACATTGAGCTCTCTCCCTCTCCCTTACTCTTGCTCTCTTCCCGGTGGTCGTCGGAGGAGGCTCGCTGGAGCTCTTCTTCTTCTATTCTCTCTTCCTTTCCTCTCTGTGCCTCCGGCTGCGTGGGATCCTCTCTTCCGTGTGTCTCCTCTTCTCAATTTTCTCCTTCTCCCCCCTTTTTTCTCGTCGAAGCCGGGGTCTTTTATACGCCCAGCAGCGGGAAGCCTTCGAGCCCGGCCGTCGGAGGCGGGAAACGGTATGTGATGATGGCGTTTGACCTGCCCCGTCCTGGGTCGTCAGGGGGTAGCTAACGTGGCCCAATGGACGGTTGCCACCTCAGACGGCTCACTGCGCGCCAAGGAAGCGTAGGGCATGGGCTGCACGTCGTCTTGCCATTGAAAAGCTTCAACGCTGTGCCGCTGGCGGGCTGAACAAGCGTGCCGTGGGGGAGCCAAAAGGGCGTACCGCTGGGAGCACAAAACAGCCGTGCCGCTGAACAGCCCTGAGGGCGTGCCGCTGAACACCCTTGAGGGCGTGCCGCTGAACACCCTTGAGGGTGTGCCGCTGAACAGCCCTGGGGGCATGCCGCTGAACACCCTTGAGGGCATGCCGCTGAACAGCCCTGAGGGCGTGCCGCTGAACACCCTTGAGGGCGTGCCGCTGAACAGCCCTGAGGGCGTGCCGCTGAACACCCAAAGGGGTGTGCCGCTGAACACCCAAAGGGGTGTGCCGCTGAACCCCAAGATGGGGTGTGCCGCTGAACCCCAAGATGGGGTGTGCCGCTGAACCCCAAAATGGGGTGTGCCGCTGAACCCCAAAATGGGGTGTGCCGATGGGAAACCCTGGGTGTGCCGTTGAAGGCCAAATTGGGCGTGTTTCTGAGCCCTGTTCTGAGCCCGTTGTGGGCACGAGTCATGTCCTATTTGGCTCTCTTTGAGGCCCACGAGCTGTGGGGCCTTTTGTGCTTGATTTCTACGGGGTTTCTTCACTCGGCGCCGTTGCTGACGCGAGGCCGAGCAGGATATCAAGGCATGCATTTTTTGGTGTCCACAGGCGGTTCGTCCTCGAGGTTCGAGGTTGCTGTTCAGAGGTTCTTAGTTGCCAGCTCACCGGGTCGAGTGTCTACTCGGCATACGGTACGTTTTACTACTTTAGACTGTACTTTCTGTTGGACGGGACTCTACTGTAGTTGTTTATTTATTTCTGTTAATTGTTGAATTGTCCTATTTTATTTCCTATTTCTTTGTGCCTCCACACTCCTTTTAGCCCTTCCGAGCCCTCCCGGCTCGTGGGCGGCGGTTCGAGTCTCGGGTTATCGGGCCTTCCCGGTAATCGGATTCTCGGGTCGTTACAGTACCATCCTCAGTCAGATGGTCAGTCAGAGAGGATCATCCAGACTTTGGAGGATATGTTGAGATCCTGTTGCCTGGAATGGCAAGGGAGTTGGATTCACCACCTACCGTTTGGTGGAGTTTGCCTACAACAACAGCTATCATTCGAACATCGGCATGGATCCTTATGAGGCATTGTATGGGCATCCGTGTCGGACTCCACTCGATTGGTTCGAGGTTGGTGAGCGTGTTTTGATGGGACCAGAGTTGGTGCAACAGTGTGTAAATGTCGTGCACCTGGTTCGTCAGAACATGTTGGCGTCCCAGAGTCGGCAGAAGAGTTATGCTGACCGTAGGCAGCAGCCTCTCGCGTTCGCCGTTGGCGATCATGTGTTCTTGAGAGTTTCTCCGATGAAGGGGGTGATGCGTTTTGGACGGTGTGGAAAGCTGAGTCCCCGCTATGTTGGTATGTTTCCCATTATAGAGCGCATCGGTGAGGTAGCTTATCGGTTGCAGTTATCCCCTGAGTTGGCGTCAGTGCATGACGTGTTTCACGTCTCGATGTTGCGGAAGTATATGCCTGATGACTCTCATGTGCTTGAGGATTCTGTTTGGCCCGAGGTGACTCTAGATCTTTCTCTCCCAGAGTTTCCCATCCGCGTTGAGGATAGGCGAGAGCAGCGCCTGTAGAACAAAGTCCTCCCCTTGGTTAAGGTAGTGTGGCAGCGGCACGCTGGTGGTGAGGCTTCTTGGGAGCGTGAGGATGAGATGCGTCAGCAGTTCCCTTACTTGTTTGAGTGAGTCTTCCTCTTCTTTCCCCTTGGGTTGTTCTTAATTTCGAAGATGAAATTCCTTTAAGGGGGGAGGGCTGTAATATTCTGGACCTTTCGGATCCTTCTTCGTGGGTCCCGGATCTGGTTTCTCGGAGTGTCTGGCTCTGTTATGTGTGAAATTTCGTTGCGGACATCTTTCTTGTTCGGGTCGGCGCGATCCGGAGTTGTTTCGGAGGCCCGGAGTGCGTCCGCGGCTATTCCGCGCGTGTTTTCTGATTTCCGGTGTGTGTTTCGGTAATTCCTTCGGAACCTCGTTGCGGGTGAACCGGGTCGTTCACCTAGGTGAGAGTGGTACCGTTGCTGGAGAGGGGGATTTCTGCAGCCCATCCAAAGAGCAGCCCAACTAGGCCCGGCAGGGCCCAATGAGGCCAAGCTCACCCAAGTGACAGCCCACATGGCCCACTTAGGGAAGAAAGCCCAATAAACAGCGCTCGAGGAAACAACCCTCCTAGGCGGCCTCATGGCTCGGAGGGCCCGAGCATCGGTCAGGTCACAGAAGGACCGCGCCCGAGCCATCTCTCCGCCCGGGAGAAGGAGGCATAAGTCGGCCTATCCGACCCATCTTTTACCGAGCTAAGCCTATCGCTCGGATAGGGCCGGCCTCTCTGAGCTCGGAACGACCGACGAATATTTATCTTTACAACCGTTTAGAGTTCGCATCAGGTAAGAATTCAGGAGGACAAGGGACTTCTTCTTCCCCGCTACGATAACGCTCCCACGATAAGGCAATGAAAGCCCACGATGAGGACATAACCTCCACCTGAAATCCCTCGGCTTGCAGGGCTCCAAGAGGCGACGTACTATTTAAACCAGGGATACCCTCCGGCTAAAAGTAAGCCAAGAAAGGCGATCATACGCCTAAAACTCCTGAGCACGAACCGCTTCACCCTTCTGGTGGAGAGGGATCTCGCGCATTAGCTTTCTCCTCCCTATCATTGCTCCCACCACAGCTCTGCTGACTTAAGCATCGGAGGGTTTGCCCCAGGGACTCCCCCTGGGCCCCCTGATCTGTTTTCCTGTCTTGCAGTTCACAATCTGGTGATCATCAGCCCGCTCAGGAACAGCGCGAGATCACGCCTCTTCAGTTGCGATCGGTGCGTTCCGAGGATCGCAAAAATATAATTTTTAATTTTTTGATATTTTTCAAAATTTCTAGATTTTCTATAAATATCACCTCTTTTTTTCTCTCTCCCCACCTTCTCTTCTTCCTCTTTCTTCCTCCCCCAACCGTGAGCGCCCCTCTTCCCCTCTCTCTCTCCCAGTTCGACGTGGCGGGCCTCTCTCCGGCTGCAGATGGCGGCGGGGCAAAGATGCGGCGACGTGGGTGGGGGCGAGGTGACATCGTGGGCGTGCGGTGCTCGTGGGAAGCGTGAAGGAGCGGGGTTTTCAAAAGTATTCTTCATGGTTTGACCTCGATTCGGCGGAGCTTTCGCTCCATTGAGGTAGGGGGATGAATCCTTATGCTCATCCCGTCATCCCCCGCGATTTGTAGGCCGAATGGGAGCCGAGAGAGGTGTTTTTGAGCGGGTTAGGGCAAAATCATGTTTTGGGGAGAGTTCACCCGATCTATGATTTTAGGCCATGATTTCACGTTTTGATGGCTTAGAAGCATGCTAGGGGTCCCCATGGGTCTTCCCCTTTGTTTTCCCCCTCTCCTATGAAGGCATGGGGGCGTTGTTGGAATTTTTGGGCGTTTCACGCCGTTTTGCCATTGGGTCGGTGTGACGGTCCTTCCAGTGACCATCACACCATTTTTCGAACCCAGGTGGGTGCGTTACAGCCATGATTTTGGCCAACTGAGGGTCTGTGGGCTGTGACGGTCCCACGACTGACCGCCACGGCACTGTGACACACCTGGGTTGGACCGTCAGGGACGATTCGACCGTTGGCTTGACCGTTGGTTTTGACCGTTGGGGGTCAAGGCCTGTGACGCACCAGGACTGGCGCGTCACAGCCTTGTGACGCCCCTGTGTGGGTGCGTCAGAGCGGACACATTCCCACCCTGTAACGCACCAGGGTTGGTCCGTTATAGTCTGTGATGCACCGAGTGGCACGCGTCATAGTTTGTTCCTTCGTGCCTTGTGACGCACCAGGCTGGGTGCGTCAGGGCCTGTGACGCACATGGGTAGGCGCGTCACAGTCGTTTTTGCACCGAGGGTCTGACGCCCCTGTGTTGGGCCGTCAGATGGCTGTGACGGTCCAGCCTTAGATCGTCACAGGCTGTGGCACATCTAGGGTAGTCCGCCAGGCTCACGATTGCTCCGGATGGTTTACAGTCCCGTTTTCCTTCCGACTATGGTCACCGTGTGACGGTGTTGGTACGTGGGATGGTCCCCGTACGTTGTCAGATACGGACGTGGTTTTCCATTGACTTGAGAGTCTACTCCTTCAGTGACCCTCCACTAGTCGTAGCCTACCTGCACGCGAGTGGACCCACCTGGGAGTGGTGGAGAGGCTACCCTGAGGATGGTTTTAAGACTGGTTTCTGTCGGGCCCCTCGTCGGTAGCCAGAGTCCGGCTCTAGGGGAAAACTAGTTAGAGGCCAGACCTAGTACGCATTGTCTGTGTGTGCACACGTGGTTGGGGACAATGGACACACGCTGACGAGCGTGACCCCAGCTAGTCACTTGCTTTGTGGTTACTTGTACGGTGTCCGTGCCTCTGGTAGGCGCTACCACGTCAGGCGGTTCACCTGCGGTGTGGTGTAAGTCGTCAAGGAACGCTACCAACTGTGCTTCTTGTGGGATGTACTCCTGTCGAGTCGGGAGTGACAGACTGTCAGTCGTTGCGACTTCGACCTTCGGGTTTTTGTCGTGTTGGTCGTGGTGTTCCGGTCGTTTCACGGTGGCACGTGTATCAGTTTTCGTGTCTTAAGATTACTGTTTTGTAGATGGCAGGGCTTCCCTTTCCAAGGTACTCGCTTACTGCTAGCGTAACGGTTTCTCCATTTGCGAGGTAGGGTTCGAGTGATCCTTACTGAGTCTTGTTCTAAAACTCATTCCCTGCGTGTTTTCACCGTGTTTCAGGCGAGGCGCGGCTTCTGGGGAGCACGTCTGAGGCTCATCGTTGTTCAGGTGCCCAGCGTTAGTGCCAGAGGTCAGAACCGGGGTATGTCCCGTGCAGCTGTACTTTTCTTTCTTGTCTCTGTACTAGTTGTGGACTACTGCTGTTGTTATTTTATTGTTATCATGTGGACCATGTATCATGTAAATTGTTAATTTATTTCCTTCTTAATTTTATATAACTGTTTAATTTCTGTAATTATTTGTGATACTTGTGTAGTCTCCACACCATCCTTTTAACCCTTCCAAGTCTTCGGACTCGTGGGTGGCGGTGCGAGTCTCGGGTTATCGGGCCTTCCCGGTAATCGGATTCTCAGGTCGTTATAGCAGGAGACTGAGAGAGAGAGAGAAAGATAGAGAATGTAGAGTGAGCAAGTCTATGGGCAGTGCTTGATTCTCGGAGTACTTGTTACGTCTGGCGAGTGCTCGGAGAGTGCTCACTGGGCCACTGGGGTGCTCAGAAGCTTGCCTCTTTCCCTCTGCCCGTTTGGTTAACTCCCAGGGTCTGGACCTCGGGTTGTCTCTGCATATAGTTACGTCTCTATGAGGGTATGTGTCCGTGTCTATGTGTGTCTCGGTGTGTGTGTCCATGTCTATCTATATGCTCACCCTTCGTAATTCTAGCGGCCTATTTATAGGTCGTCAAGGGGATGGCATCCGATCCTTAACGAGGAAAGGCATGAGTCGTGGGATAACACCTTCCTTGATCATGGGAGGAGTTTCGTGTAGTGCTTGTAATACCCCGGATTTTTTTTCGGATCATTTTCGGATCATTTTAGTGGGTCTCGGAGCGTATTTTGTGTTTTACACGTGTTTTTCCCTGATGCGCCTTCGGAACTCTGTGCAGGGCAAACCGTGGCGTTCTCCGACTCCGGGACTGTACCTCTGCGTTGTTTTCCTCCCGAGGATCATGGCGGTAATTTTTCTTAATTTTCTGAATTTCTGTAATTTTTGGGTTTTCTATATATATTAACCCTTTTCTCTCTCCCCTCTCATTTCTCTCTTCCCTCCCTCTCTCTTCTCCCACGCTCTCTTTCTCCCCTCTTCTCCAGTGGCCGATTGAGCGAGGCGGGGGCGAGATGGAGGTGGCGTGGGTGAGGATGCGGGTGAGGACAGGCGAGGATCGAGGCGGTGGAGGCGAGGCGAAGCTCGGTTGCGCGTTCGTGAGCTGGCAAGGGTTTCGCGGCGATTTCTTCGTGGATCGGTGTCCACGGCGCGTCGTTTCTTCGGTGGAGGTAGGGAGATGGACCCCCAGCTCGTGCACTTCCTTTCCCGTGAGTTTTGTAGGCCATGATGAGCCGAGCGGGCGTATTTGGAGATTTTGGGAAAAATCCATGTTTTTGGGGTTGAACGTCGATCCGCCGTTTCATTACGATTTTGGCCGATCCGAGGCCATAGATGCATGCTAGGGGCTATTTGGGGGCTTCCCCCTTATTTTCCCCCTCTCCCGTGGAGGTATGGGGGCGTGGTGAAGTTTTTAGGTTATTTCCCGCCGTTTCGCTCTCGGACGGGTGTGACGGTCCTTCTAGTGACCGTCACAGCCTGTGACACCCCAGGGTGGGTGCGTCACAGGGCCCATGTATCCAATTGGTGGTCTGTGGGTATGACGGTCCCACGACAGACCGCCATGGCACTGTGATATGCCTAGGTCAGACCGTTATGTCCGTTTCCTTGGTTTCGGACCTTGGGGTCACGGGTCTCTGACGCAGGCTTGGTCCGTCAGAGCACTGTGACACCCTTATTTGGGTGCGTCAGAGTTGACGTATCCCCTCTTCTAATGCACCGAGTAGGTCCGTTAGGGGTTGTGACATCCCGAGGGGTGTGTGTCACAACCTGTCTTCTAACGCGCCAGGCTTGGTCCGTTAGAGGCTGTGACGCCTCAGGGTGGGTGCGTCACAGCCAGTTTTGCTCCTCTCGCATAACGCTCCTGTGTTGGACCGTTAGAGTGCTGTGACGGTCGAGGCTTGGACCGTCACAGCTTGTGACGGCCCAAGGTTAGACCGCCATGCACTGTGTTGCACCGAAGTGGTTCTGCGCGCTTGCCAGGATCGTTTCGTGTTGTGTAGGTCCCTGGTCGACCCGGTTGGGACCCAGTGGTCGACCTGCGGTCTTATGAATGTCCCAGACACCCCGAGGGTTCTACGTCCGTGTTTTGAGGGTGTCGGGAGGACCGTGCTACCTCGATTAGCATGCCCATAGGTGTGGTGGGTCTGGGTGATCCCACAGGTTCCGTGCTTTCCTATTACGCTCGATCGAGTCACCATGTATCGGTGTGTGTACGGTGGGGTCTCCCCCGCATGTCGTGAGTTTCTTTGAAAAATGATTCCCGCGTGGGCCATGTGTTTGGCCTTGGACTACGTGTCCAGTTATCCAACCTGGGGCTGGAGGTTTCCCGCTTTCCCTGGGACGGGGAATCGGCGTGGCGGCTTGTGTGCTGCCCTGGGAATCGTGCTTCTGCGCTTTCTGCGTGGTCGAGTGTGTGGCCCGTGAACTGTGAGTCCCGTTTCTTCTCCGACTGTGGTCACCGTGCGACGGTGCTGGTACGTGGGGTGGTTCCTGTACTTCGTCGGGTTCAGACGTTATTTTTCTGTTGACTTAAGAGTCTACTCCTTGACCCTCCACCAGTCGTAGCTTGCTTACACGCGTGTGGTCCCACCAGGGAGTGGTGGAGAGGCTTACCCTGAGGACGGTTTTAGACTGGTTTCCGTCGGGCCCCTCGTCGTTAGCCAGAGTCCGACTACGGGAGAAAACCGGTCAGAGGGCCAGACCTAGGACGCATGGTCTGTATGTGCAGACGTGGTTGGGAGTGGTTGGACCCACGCTGACGGGCGTGACCCCAGCTAGTCATATGTTCGTAGTTACTTGTTCTGTATCCGTGCCTCTGGTAGGCGCTACCACGTTAGGCAGTTCTTCTGCGGTGCGGTGTAAGTCGTCAGGGGACACAACCCGCCTTGCTTTTAGTGGGAGGTACTCCTGTCGAGTCGTGAGTGACAGATGTTAATGGGCTTGTGGCTATTCTCTTTTCTACATAAAAAAAAATAATAATACAAAAAATATGTGTGTTAATGGGCTTGACCCATTCTTATTCTAAGAATAAATAAATAAATTTTAATAAACTTGACCCCATCCTTTATTACTTTTTTTACTCTCTTCCCACCTTATCCGGATCTTACCCCCTCTCTTTAATACTCTCTCTCTCTCTCTCTCCTTCCTTCTCCCCGAGAACCACCCATCTCTCTCTGGCCCACTCTCATTCTCACTCACATAGGGAGGCTTTCTTCTCTCTTAATGGATGGGGTATTCCAATCCATGATTGGATATTCTTAACACAGTGGGATAAATTTGCCCGGCATATCCCAACTAACATATTCTCCCGTAGCCTCTCTCCTTCTCTCTACCTTCTCTCTTTTCCTCCCTCACCACCTCTCTCTCTTCACTGCGGCCGCCCCCCCCCCTCCGCCTTATTCTCTTCACGCCGCTGCACCCCCCCCTCTGTCGCCGGTGCACTCACCGCCGTCGCCCCCCTGTAGACCACCGCGGCCGCCCATGGACGTCCACGCCTCCGTCGACTTCCCCTCGCCGGAGGCATGCTCCGACTCTCAATAGCTAGGCAATAGGGTATTCTCGGAACGAGAGGGAGAGATGAGACATTAATTACTGTAATATGGGAACGAGAGGCACCCCTATCTTTAATATTCCCTCTCTTAAATGGACGCGGGAATATAGGTGTCTCATATCCTTCAAGCCTTGGATGATGCCAACGAGGCGAGGGCATCGGCCAGAATATTTTGATGAGGAGAAGCCATGGTTTTACGAAATTGCCAAGTATTGCAAAGATCAATCCTACCCTGGAGAAGCCACATCGGAAAATAGAAAAGCCATAAGGAGAGTGGC
Source organism: Amorphophallus konjac (assembly GCA_022559845.1). Lineage (NCBI taxonomy): Eukaryota > Viridiplantae > Streptophyta > Magnoliopsida > Alismatales > Araceae > Amorphophallus > Amorphophallus konjac. The sequence continues at coordinate 158,828 of JAHNEJ010002054.1, forward strand.
ATAGAGATACATGCTGGTCGGAGGAGTGCTGTACAAGAGAAGTCTTACTGGTGTTCTTCTAAGATGTCTCGACGAAGAGGAGGTCTGGAAATGCGTCGAGGAAGCACACTCTGGTGTGTGCGGTGGCCATGTGAATAGCCAAATGCTTGCCAAGAAAATCCTTCGACAAGGCTTTTACTGGCCCACCATGGAAGAGGATTGTGCCGTCTATGTCCGTAGGTGTGTCAATTGTCAACTTCACGCCGATAAAATTCATTCCCCATCTTCTTCACTTCATCCAGTATCCTCCCCATGGCCTTTCTCCATGTGGGCTTTCGATGTCATTGGTCCTCTTGGTAATCCTAACTCCCTCACTAAGCAAAAATCATTCATCCTTACTGCAATGGAGTACTTCACCAAATGGGCCGAAGCTGAAGCTTACATGGAGGTTAAAGCATCAACAGTCTGCAAATTCATCATGAAGAACATCATCGCCAGGTTCGGCATTCCAAGCACAATCATCACCGACAATGGGCCGCAATTCATTTCTCAGGACCTTCAGGACCTCTGCAAAAGGTATGAAATTGCATTGCATCATTCATCACCTTATTACCCACAAGGTAATGGCCAAGCAGAGGCCACTAATAAAACATTGATTAAAATCATAAAGAAGACCTGTGAGTCAAACAAGTTCTCGGATTGGCCAGAAAAGCTGATTGAAGCTCTATGGGCCTATCGCACTTCAATCCATACTCCCACTGGGTAAACTCCGTTCGCCCTTGCTTATGGGGTAGAGGCGGTAGTTCCGTATGAAATCTTGGTTCCTTCTCTTAGGGTACAGTTGGACAAAGAGCTTCCCCTTGACGAACGTCGTGATTCACTCCTTGCCCAATTGGAACTCTTAGATGAGAAACGGCTGGCCGCTGCCGAGCATGCGCTTGTATATCAGAACAGACTCACACGTTTTTATCAAAAGAAGGTCATTGAAAGGAAATTTCAAGTCGGTGAAATGGTAGTTAAAAGAATTTTTGTAAAACCTGGTGGGCCGCGTCCTAAACTCCAACCCAATTGGGAAGGACCGTACGTGGTTCACATTGTGCATCCTGGCAAGGCCTACAGGCTAGTTAATGCTGAGGGGATCGAGTTATCCCACCCTTGGAATGGGCTTTATCTTAAGAAATACTACCCTTAGATAGGTGTACATAGTGTCAAAAAAATACATGAAAAAAAATAACAACAAAAATATGTATATACAACCACAAAAGAGAAAAAAAAAGAGAAAAGGGAAAAGAAAAAAAATATAAAAAAATTCAAAATGCTAATGCCTGGAGACCACTATGTAGTTAAGTCATTGCATTTCAACCTCCATGTTAAGACAGGGCCTATTAAGACTTGGTAGATTTCGGGTCTTAGTCTACCAGAACCGTGGAGATTCCTGTCCGGTCACGTCGGCCTATGCCCGCTCAAAGGGAACCAACATGTACATACTTACATGTTTTATTCAAAAATTGATAGCATCACCTACGGTGGGGCCTCACCCAGAAAGTCTCTAGAAGGCCGTAATCTTTATTCTCTTCTCTTCGACCGAATGAGACAGCCGGCGCCCTTAAAACGCTGAGCATAAGAACCTGAAACTCAAGCCCCTTAAGGCAAGGGTAGGATCTATTTTCTCGAGCATCGGTCAGAGCACGAGAAGAAGGTAGTGTCCCCGCAGGCATGCAAAAGGGATTCTACAATGTTAAATGATTATATTTCCCTCAAAAAATGACAAATCAGAATCAAAAGAAAAGCCTGGTCGTAACCGTGCCTGATTGTGATAAATGAAACCCTTCAAAGTGTAAAAGTCCAGAATCCACAAAAAGGGGCAATGAGATGTAAATGCTCGAGTTTTGGTCTGAAATTGCCTGAAAGGGGAGAGTTGAATGGACCCTTATTGGCTCGCCGGGTTAACGGTTTTACCGGTCCTCTCATGAGATTTACCCCCTACACTCTTCTTTATCCCCCTAAGATGAAAGCTCGATGGAGTATCCTAAGGGTGAGACTCGCCAAGGTTTGCAACCCTATTTTAGCATACCCATGTGGTTGCCTACTTTGAAAAGTAAAAGCTATTGCTGCGAAGGAGTCTCTGTGTTTCTGACTAGTCAAGACCCTTGTTTACCACCTTGATGTCTTCTTATCTAACCTTGGGCTTAGGTCAATGCAAGCGCGTCACCTATTGATGGACGGCGTCTGACTCCGGGTCAGCGTCGCGCGATTGGCCGTTAGGGTTCCAGGGTGTTCCATTATATAGCATCTAGAGTTATGAGGAAATAGACCCGGGTCGGGCAAATCATTTACCTCGAACACTTTTCGGGTGAATCCCTATGGTCGGAAGCGACTGGGAGCCTAAGCATGGCATGACGGCATTGTCATCAGGATAAGTCTTAACCGGTGGGATTATCATTCGAGGAGTCTAGAGGCCCAAATCAACCTAGATGTGTGCTTAGGATACCTGGGAGGTTAGTAAGAAACCCCTGTTCTCATGTAAGTTAGGTGCTATATGGGTATCTACCAGGCGTTAGCAACTAAAAAATATAATGATAAAAACAACAAAAAAAGGAAAAGAGGAAAAATGTAGATATATGTAAAACAACAAAATGATAAAAATAAAACAACAAAAAAATGCAAGAAAAATAAAAAAAACAAAAAAATTACATTCCGCATGATCGCATTTGTATGCAACGTTTCACTTTTAAATTATCGCTTGCATTTGTATGCATGTGTGTCGCATTCACCATTTCTCTTTACCTTGCCTTCATTGATAAAGGCTTGGCCCCTTGACCCATTATCAAGGATGGCTTAAAACAAACCTCGCTTAGTGAGCAAGGGGCCAAGTCAGAACAGATATTCTAACTTGTTTACTTAAGTGATGTGTGCAGAAACTCGAGAAAGCAAGAAAGAGGTAAAAACCAAGAAACAAACATTTTATTCCAAAATAAAAACTTTTACATCAAGTTTCACCCTCTCTCTCCGCATTACTCGTCTCGCCCCTCTCTGGACAAGATGCTCTAGAGGGTGTCATCAAACCATGAGAAGCGGTATTCCTACTGCTCTGGTGTCCTCTTTCCATATCCACACCCCGACGTCGATCTACGGGGGTAGCAAAGAAGCTACAAACATGAAAGCCGCGCTCTCATGCTCTTCGATAGCGCTCTTCACCGTCCCTCAGCCACTATTCAGCAAGACCGAGACTGGTCCGGAGTTCAAATAATTGGGCCTCCAGGGCCCTCTTCTCTTCTCTTTCTACCAATCTCTCAGCCCTCTCCCGTTCTCTGTCCCTTTCTTTCTCCGCTCGTTCTCTCTCTCTGTCATCCCTTTCTAGATGGAGGGTGATCCTCAGCTCCATGGCGTCCCGAGAAAAATTGTCATCTCAGCGACGCTGCAATTCCTCCTCTAGTTTTGCTATCCTGGCCTTCCCTTGTGCTGCACGAGCAAGCATCTCTTGCATCTCTTCGGCCTGCCATATCCGTCATTTCAGGGGTGTGATGAGACGTAAACAGAGAAGCTCAGATAAGAGGAACCTTCACCTGCGCAGAAAGCATTCCCTCTGCCTCCGTGGCGCGCTGTGTTACACGGGCAAGCTGCTCGTGGAGCGAATCTAGTTCCGACGAAGGAATCCATAGACTGGAAGAAGCACCCTCTGCCCCTATAGCTGGTAGGGTTGCATCGAGCCGAGCCCGCTATGATAGCAAGAAGTGGCAATGAGTGGCTAAACACCAGAAACCTAGGGGTATAATTAGGAATATGCATTTGCATACATACTCACCGAGACATGTAAAGCCTCACGGGTGTCACCCAACTCTTCCTCCGTGTCCGCCAAGCGAGCCCGCAAGTTCGCTATCATGGTATCACGGGCATCCTAAACCTATGTCATAGGAGTCAGCATTACATTTAGAAAAATGATATAAAAAAAATAATAATAATAAAAGTGAGAAAGGAGATACACCTCCACAAGTCCCTCAGGATGGAGTCGCTCTGCATACATCGCCCTATAGAGACGTAGATAATCTTCACTATCCCGGGCGTGCGACTCCACGAGCATGTCACCCCGCTGCCAATCTTCATATTGTTCGGGGAAGCGCACCCGCCAGTCAACACAGGTTACCGGCCCACGTGTCTTCCTCCCGACGCGGGGTGGTGCGGTCATATCTACCCATTCCTGGGCAAGCCCTAGAGTCCTCATGACCAATCGTAGCCGGAGTAGCTCGATTTCATTCAGGCAGTGGACCCAAAGGTCCCGACCAAATCAAGGGCGACCTGTGATGACCCACGATTGGTCGACATCGACCAAGCCCGAGTAAGGCCTCCAGATCACCTGCGTTGGCATGCATATATCTCCTTAATCACTCAAAAGGACCAAAAAAGAGAAACAAAAGAAAAGACAAAAAAATGGAGTCCTACCATCTCTGCGGGGAACTCTTGCAGCTCACGCCTTAATACCATCAGCTGGTAAGACAGAGAGGCTGTGCTCATAATGGGTTGCCACCGCCGATCTAGTGGTGCCACAGCCACACGCCACTGTCGAGCTCGCCCCATTGGGATGTAGTAATAACTCCATACCTGTGTCGTCACATGTCATCAGCATTTCATGAAATAGATTAGTTACATTAACAAATAAATAAATAATTACCTGGAGAAACGGTATGAAGCCACTCACAGTCACCTCTTGATCTTTCCCTTGGGACGGACTTGCGAACAGATGCGCCAGCACGGCGGCTCCCCAGGCATATTGCCCTACTCTCTAGGTCCACCAAAAATTCTAGGAAACGATAATGGATGTCGTCCCCTTTGGAACCCAGCAATAACTTTCTCAGCAGGAAGAGGAGGAATATCCTCAAGTCCGTGTTTGACCTTTCCCAGCTACTGGCATCCACGCAATACACAGCGCGGGACCCTCTTTCCGCTCTCTCCATGAATTCCTCCAATGACTCGTTATCACGGTGACGAGTGTCAGTGAGCCCCAATGCCTCCATGATAGACGCCTTGGCTACTGACATGTTCTTTTGGTCCTTTAATTCTAGGCCAAGAAGCTTCTAAGCCACTTCGCGATAATCGGGGTAAGTGACCCCGGTCACCACCTCGCCATCCACTCTAAGGCCAGTGATTCGGGCCACATCTTCGAGACTAGGCACCATGTGCCCCCAGGGCATCAAGAAGGCACGACTCTCTGGGTCCCATCTCTCGCGCAATGCTTGGATGAGGGCGAGGTCGAGCTTAATGGGTTTGATCCAGAGGAATGCACCAAACCCCATCGCATCCAGCCGGGCTTTCTGGAAGTCAGGCAAGCCTCGATAGGCAGCCACCACTAATTCCCATGAGATGTGTGACCTCGTCATACTCTGTGGATTACACATGAAGTGAGAAGCGGGTGCATCATTGAAATAAAAAAATAGAAAAAGAATGAGAAAGGAAGAAAGGGATCATGAAGAATGAGAGGGAAGAACTGGCTCGTTTACAAGCTCCGATTGGGTCCTCTCGCTAAGCTGCCTTTCAACATCGGAAAGTCTCCTGGAAAAACCACTGGATCTGCTCCTCTTCGAGGAGCGGGAAGACTCACCCTCCACCCTGAAACTGGACTCTCCCTCCATCTTAGAGAATGAGAAACCCTTACTCCTTTCTGTCAACTTTTCACTCTTCTAACCAGTCTCCACAACTCCGTGCTTTCGAGTGAAGCAGACGGGGGGAGTATTTATAGGATTGAAGGGATATGATCCAGATCTATCCCAGTTCCTCTTGCAATGGGCCTTGTAACAAAGCACCCATCTTTCACTTGAAGTAAACAAGGTCGGGGGCGTAGCTGGTTGATTCACACCCTACACGTCTAGGTTCCCTGTGTTCATCATGATTCAAATAAATTTGAGATGAGGACATCTACATGGAGAAAAAAACAATGCAGGTCGACCTCTTTGAATTTGGGAGTGGACTCATCCACAGGAGAAAGGACAATGGGAGTCGATATCTTTGAACCTGGGAGTGGACTCGTCTACATGGAAAGAGGATAGAAGGGCGGTTTGCATCTTTGAATTCGGTGGCACATCATTAAAATTTGTGATGGATTCTCCCGAAAGAAATGCACAATGAGTCTGAGACACGATCCGTTATCTCAGGGGAGTTCTGTTAAACACGTCACATGGGGACGGCATGAAAAGAGGAGGCGTAGAAGAGGAGGAACGCATGGAGGGCAAACCCGTCACACAAGAGCAAGTTGTTCCATTCACACGTCTATATAAACTGTCATGTTCACCATGAGAAGCGAGCGGGTGTACGAGTAACTTGCTAAATCTCGCACCACCCTCTTGGTCGTCTCTCTCCTCTCCTAAGGGGGAGGTCTCTGGGAGGTCATCTAGAGCTCTGCGACGCTGCAATTATCTCATCGCATCGCGCATTCCCACCCTCTCTGGTAGTGCTCCTCGCCCTCCTCTGGCCTCTCTCGCGACCCCGACAGCCGTGAAGCTCATGAACCCGAGGCTGTTGGCTGAGCCGCCCCCTACTCTACGATGGAGACTACACCAACCCCAGGAGCTCCTCCACCGTGAGCTCCAACTCTCCTCCAATCGGCAGTGACTCTGACGGAGTGACGTGTCCGAGCGCTGTTTCTTCCGGAGCTTCATCACTTGGGCCTCACGTGCCCTCTTCTCGTCTCGATCCCGATTTCGCTTTATCCACTCCTCTCTTTCCATTCTCTCCCAGTTTACTTCTCTCCTCGCCACCTGAAGAGAAATCCTCAGCTCCATGACATCTAAGGGCAACTCCGCATACTGTAGTTGCTTCAGTCCCCCAGCTCCTATCCGGTGACGGCCAACCATCACCCGACGTCCGCCATTCCAGTCACAAAGAAAAGGGGAGGGGAGAGACTGAAAGAGCGTGCAATGGCATTAAGGCTTTACATTTATTTCAAAACAAGATACATCAGGGTTTGGGCACCTCAGACCTCAGTTTCCTGAGATCCATTACATAAGCCTTCCATAGCTCTCGATCCTTACTCACAGACACCATCGCCTTTTGTGGAACGCTTGCCTTCCACGCTGCTTTGATCGCTTTCACGTCTGTCGCATCACCCTCTGTGCCTAGCTCCCTTCCCTTGATCAAAGGAAGGTTGGATGGTGTAGGAAAAGAGTGTCGAGGAAGGCCGATTTGCAGGCAACACCGGTGCGAATTGTAAAGAACAAATTTGGTTGCACCGATAAGCTGGAGTTCAGCATCAGGAGAAGATCATTGAGAAGCTCACATGGAAGTAAACTTGTTGGCACGCCAGTAAACATATTATGCGCCAAGGTGTCGAAGTGAGTACGCCAGTCTCTGCGTGTCTTCAGACAGGGAATGCGATTGGCCACCTTCCCGCTAAAGCCCAACACATCGGCTATGTAATGAAGGGGGCTTTGTTCGAAGATCCTAGAGGCCCTTTGTCCCCCTTCGCGCTGATCAAATTTGAAATGGAGATCCATCTAGCAATTGAGGAGAAGCATGCACCCATGAGGAGGCCTGCCCATGCTGGAAGCCGTGAGACCACTGTAGAGATACGCAAGGACGGCGGGCCCCACACTTTTGCTCTCCAAAAGTCCACAGATCGCGCCTAGCTGATCTCCCTCCACAATGTTGTCAGAGTGAGGGAATAGGAGGGCACCCGCCAAACATATCGTGAAGCCCTTCATGAGAGCTTCCAAATGATCATCATCCGTTGACTCTCCCAGGGCATTCACAGTCCATTCCGCAAGCTTCTGTAAATTGATGCCACTTTGAGTTTGTACGGTCTTGATGGCCTTAGATGGCATAAAACTTTCAAGGACTTCCTCGGAGGTTATCCTCCTTTGCAAGGGCAAAATATTCATCTTGTCATCCCTCCTAAAGCTTTTCAAACCAAGTAAGGGGTTCTGCCTCCTCAAGGAGGACCGTTGCTTCAAAAGTGGGGAAGATAAAGGTGTGGGTTTCAGGATGCCAAACCTCTACCAATGCACCCATGGCCGCCCAGTCCATATGAATTTTGTTATAATGCTTGGCGTGGATGACGAGACCTTGGAGGTGCCACTTTGTAATAATAGCCCTCATGCCGATATTTATGTTGGAGGTGAGCTTTGACAGCCAGGGCAGCTTTGAGAATTTCCTTGGGCCCGGAAAGAGAGGATATGGCTGGAAAGGAAGAAAAGAAAGAATGAAGAAGCGAGAGAGAATTTATGCAGGAAAAGGAAGAGAAAGAACCAACTTACCACCCGTGAAAGAATCCTCTCGCTCAGATGACCTTCGATGTCGGTCAGCCTCTTGAATTCGTGGCTGAACCTGCTCCTCTTGGCAGGGCGGGAAGGCCCACCTTCCATCTCAAAAGGGCAGGATTTCTCTCCCCCCATCTCAAAAGAGCTTAACTCCCCGAACTAGTTGATGACCTTTTGCTAGAAGTAGGGGGGTACTTATAGGAAGGAGAGGGGTAAAAAGGTAAATGTAAAAACAGTAATGATGAGTTACCGTGTGAACTTTAACCGAAGGAATCTGGTTTGGTTTGCGTTGTGTTTTTCCTTACTTCTGTGAATCACCATTGGTGTGCGGATCTCCTTATACAGTAGAATCAAATTCCGTTTCTCATGAAATAATTGCATGTTTACTGTTCAATGCAGGTCTCAATAATAAAAGAAAATAAAGAGAGTGCAAAAGGGCACCACTATCCTACCATGTCTCACCGTCGGTCACCTCGGTGACTGATCCCACTGTGTCATGCATCCTACTATATGGTATCTACATTATTAGAACATACCGAGGACCTTATGACTTGGATGAATTTGGAGTTTGAGTTCCCCTCCAACAAAAACAGTGATAACTTCAGAGGAGTTCAGGATGTAAGGATAGGCCGTTAGGTTGTGGTAGCTTGGGGACGATGGTTCCATTCGGTGAAGTCGGTGCGTGGATAAACGGGCCCCGACTCAGTATCGGCTCATCGAAGCGGTATCCTGACCCATACTTAGCAACTTAACAATATTATCCTTGGCTATCTTCTATTTTTAGTTTGTTCTAATTTTTCTTTTAAACCCAGCATGCATTCATGTAGGACTTTGATATCACTGTGGAAGATCATTCATTTAACCCGATCGTGAGAGCCGTTGTGCTTAAATTCTTGACTAATACGGGATGTTCCATTCTGAATCGAGTACTGAGTTTCTGTGAAACCATCTTGGGCTGGTTGGCCAAAAGAGACCATTGTTCGGATTTATCAGCTACTCTTTTCTGTTTTACTCCATTGGACCCGCCCTGGTTGCAGCACTTCCATATTGGCTGGTAACCGCTCCCCAAGGTGAAACCTGCGGGTCTACGACCCAGGTACTTCCGCACTGAGAAGTTGGTCCTTCTTTCTGTTAGTCTTTTGTTATTTCCAACCAAATAATCGTTGATTTTGGAGGACCTTCTTCAAGGTTGCTTCGTTGAAACTCAGGAAAGATTCCAATCACGTAGTGTTAAAAATGTGTCTCATCACGCCTTGGCATCCACTTTTCAGTCCATTCTCCACTCCATTTCATTACACTTCTATTTCATTCCACTCCGTGTCATTCCCCTGCAAAGCAGACGCCAAGGCGGGGTAGCTGTAGACACGGCATTTTAGCATTACGCTGAGCAGATCCCATATTACATTGAGACGTCCCAAAGTGACTCGCACGGTTAAGTTAGTTGAGTGACCTCCAATTTTTATCTGGTAAACCTCAATTGTCGTTTCTTAATAAGACTCTTGTTAATGGGCTTGTGGCTATTCTCTTTTCTACATAAAAAAATAATAATAATACAAAAAATATGTCTGTTAATGGGCTTGGCCCATTCTTATTCTAAGAATAAATAAATAAATTTTAATAAACTTGACCCCATCCTTTATTACTTTTTTTACTCTCTTCCCACCTTATCCGGATCTTGCCCCCTCTCTTTAATACTCTCTCTCTCTCTCTCCTTCCTTCTCCCCGAGAACCACCATCTCTCTCTGGCCCACTCTCATTCTCACTCACATAGGGAGGTTTTCTTCTCTCCCACAACTCTTACGTAACCACCCTCTCATTCCCTGGACAACCACTTCTCCCATTTTTTTTCCTTTCTCATCTCCCCACCCACTCACGTAAGAACCCACAGCCACCCCCTCTCTAACACTCATACATGCCTCCTCTCAAACCAACCTCTCTCACTCCCTTTTCTCTCGGCACCACCGTAGCAACCACCCTCCCACTTCTCTCCCCCTTCCTCTGCTAACACCCAGCCGAGCTAATCCCATATTCGAGAGGTAAGTTCACAACATACGCATTGGAGCCAAGCTTCCGCAGAATTGGGAATGGACCATCACTACGGGCTTGCAACTTCTTAATAGCTCCCGAAGGGAGTTGTTCGGGCCGGACCCGTACCATAACCAAGTCACCTTCTTGAAATTCATGGTGACGCCTATGCGAATTAGCTAATTTTTTATAAGTCTCATTACTGAGGTTGATTTGCTTGCTAATTGACTCATGCAAACTCTTGACATACTATGCAAACTCCTCAGCTGACATGGACATCCTAGACTCGAGGGGAAGGGGAATGAGATCCACAGGTTTCCTAGGTTTGTATCCATGCACGACCTCAAAGGGACTCATACCTATGGACCGATTGACCGAACTGTTGTATGCAAATTTGGCTCTAGGAAAGAGAAGATCCCAAGTGCCCGAATGATCTTCTACGAGACAACTCAAGAGATTCCCTAGACTCCTATTGATGACCTCTATTTGTCCATCGGTTTGTGGGTGATAGGCAGTGGAGAATTTAAGTTTGGTGCCAACTAGGTGCCAAAGTGTCTTCTAGAAGTAACTAGTGAACCGGACATCTCGGTCAGACACAATGGTTTGGGGGAGACCATGCAGACGCACGACTTCATCGAAGAACAAGTGGGCTACTCTAGATACATCAGATGTTTTGGAACATGCAATGAAGTGGGTCATCTTAGAGAACCTATCAATGATAACAAAGATGGAATCATGCTTGTGAGCAGTGCGAGGTAAACCAAGGATAAAATCCATGCTCACATCAACCCATGGTCGATCAGGAACGGGGAGGAGTGTAGAGACCAGTGTTCTGTTTGACCTGTTTGGCCATCGTGCATGTCCTACACTGGGCTACAATCTTGGCCACATCTCTCTTCAGGCCAGACCAATAGAAGTGCTCCTCCACAGAATGGATGGTCTTGTTGCGGCTAAAGTGACCAGTAAGACCTCCAGCATGCATTTCCCAAATCAGGAAGTCCCGAACAGAAGTCCTCGGGACACAGAGTTACTGCCCTCGAAATAGAAAACCATCCTGGAGTAGATAGTCAGAAAAGGTTTTCGAGGGTCCAACAGACAGAGCAGAGTAGGTAGGGCCAAAATTAGGACACTCTTCATAGAGTTCCTTCATGCGATCAAATCCGGTGACCTCTACCCGAACAGTGGAAAGAAGGGAGACCCTTCGACTCAAGGCGTCGGCCACCTTATTCTCTTTTCCAGCCTTATGTTTTAGGACAAATGTGAAGGACTGGAGGAATTCAACCCGCCGACCATGCCTAGGGTTCAAGCCCTTCTGAGAACTAAGGAATTTCAAAGCCTCATGGTCCGAATATAAGATAAACTCTTGTGGTAAGAGATAGTGTCTCCAATGCTTGAGAGCATGGACCACGACATAGAACTTCTTATCGTAGGTGGAGTAACGAAGCTTTGCATCAGAAAGATTCTCACTGAAATAAGTCGCATGGTGGCTCTCCTGGCTAAGCACTCCACCTACTCCTACCCAAGATGCATCACATGAAACCTCAAAGACTTTGGAAAAGTCTGGCAGGCGCAGGACAGGGGCTTTAGTCATAAGCTCCTTTATGGCAATAAAAGCTTGAGATGCGGCTTTAGTCCACTCAAAATTTTCCTTACAGATGCAATCTGTAATGGGTGCCATAATGGTGCTGAAACCTTTAATGAAGCGTCTGTCGAAAGTGGCTAGCCCATGAAAGCTACAAACATCATGGACATTATAGGGTTCTAGCCAGCCAACTAAGGCTTGGACCTTGGATTGGTCCACAGACACTCCTTAACTAGACACCACAAATCCTAGGAAAGTGACCCGATCTGTCATGAATTCACACTTCTTTAAGTTGGCAAACAGGGTTTCTCTCCTCAAAGTCTCGCAGACTTCCCTCAAATGGTGGATGTGGTTCTGAGGGCTGTGACTATAGATGAGAATGTCGTCGAAGTAGATGACAACAAAGCGACCAATGAGTTGCCGAAGGACTTCCGTCATAAGCCTCATGAAAGTGCTAGGGGCATTGGATAGCCCAAATGGCATGACGAGCCACTCGTACAGACCTTCTTTTATTTTGAAGGCTATTTTCCACTTATCCCCTGGTCAAATCTTAACCTGGTGGTAGCTACTTTTCAAATCAATCTTGGAGAAGATGGTGGCTCCACTCATCATGTCAAGTATGTCATCAAGACGGGAAATGGGAAATCTGTACTTGACAGTGATTTTGTTGATGGCGCGGCTGTCAATAAACAGCCGCCACGTGCCATCTTTCTTTGGTATGAGCAAGACAGGAACAGCACATGGGCTCTTGCTCACCCTAAGGAAGCCCTTTTGAATAAGATCCTCAACAATTCATTGAAGCTCAGCATGCTCCCTGGGGTTTAATCTGTAGTGGGGAAGGTTGGGTAGGGTGGACCCAGGGACAAGATCAATGGCATGTTGAACATCACGCATGGGAGGGAGTGTTAAAGAAAAATCTTCCGGGAAGATATCTTGGAAGTCCTGTAGGATTACCTGGACTTCAGGTGGGACGGAGACTTGGGACTCCTCAGGAGTAATGGTGACGACAACAGCCCAAACAGGGGCACCCTCGGCAACCTCTTTATTCATCTCACGAACACTTATGAAGTTAAGGCACCTAATCGGGTCATGGTCAACCTTAGGGGCCTTAGGGATGGATATGATAGGTGTAGGAGATGAGGGAATGAGAAGTTTCCCTTTGGTGGGGGTTGGGGCATTCTCCTGAATTTTGGGGGATGCAGTGGGTGTGGAGGTAGGACTCTTTCCCGTGGCCACCTTTGGGGGTGTCGGGAACAACTGAATCCTCTTCCCATTGTGGGAGAAGGAACACTGATTGGACCGACCGAATATAGTAAGGTCTACATCGTAGATCCATGGCCGTCCTAGGATGATGCTCCCAACCTTCATAGGCACTACATCGCATAGGATTTGTCCTTGGTAGGACTGGAACTGGATGGGAATGGCACATGTAGTGGTGACTGGGATTGAAGTGTCATCGACCCAAGCCACGTTGTATGGCTTAGGATGAGGATGTGTAGGTAGACCTAGATGGGAGATAAAGTTGGAAGAGACTGCATTGATACAACTCCCGTTGTCAAAGATCACCTTGCAGGGTTGAGAGTTGACCATGTTGTAGGTTTGGAAGATGGAGGTTCGACGCCAGTCGTCCTCCTGTGGGTGTGCTAGGATGCAGTGAACTACACCCAACCGTCCATGGCTAGAACTCTCAGCAATATCTCTCACTTGCATGTACTCGACATGCGTGCTATCAAACCTCGCATCTAATTCCTCAAACTGGGCAATGAGATCAGGGTCAGGCTCATATCTCTCAAGGGGTTCTTCTTCCTGAGGTGGAAGCTCCACAGGCTGGGGGTCAGTGATGACCAAGGCTCGGGTGGGGCAATTGGTGGCAATATGCCCTAGGTTATGACACCTAAATCAATGAACTCCGGAGACAGGGACTGGTTGGGAGGTGCTAGGGATGACTCCCTTTCTTTTGTCTTCTCTCCTGTCAGTTGGCGGAGTGTACTATAGCCTGGGCACAGCAGTCGGTACAGGTAAGGGGTTCCGTGAGAAAGGAGCAGTGGGGGCAACGGCCCTAAGTGGGGTAGCAGTAGGGACATAGGAGGTGGAGGGGCCAGGCCTCTCAGAGTAGCGGACCATGGGGTTTCGGGACTCAGGTTGGCGGTAGGTGGGGACCCGAGGTGGGACCACCCTATGAAACCGCTCGACATCTCGAGCAACCTGATAGGCATGCTTGAGAGTGTTAACTTCCTGTAGGAACAACTCCCGATGTATGCTCTCGTGACGGAGGCATCCTCCATGACTCGACTCCGAAGGAAGAAGTCATCAAATTTGGCGATGTACTCGTCCACGGACTTTCCATCTTGGGTGAGTTTCTGTCATTGGTCTAAAAGACGCTGATGATAGGAAGGTGGCAGATACTTCTCCCTAAATTTCTCCTTCATTTCGTCCCACGTGCTTATAGGCTCCTCTCGTCTCCTGGCTAGGAGATTCTCAACGTTACACCAATATGTTTTGGCTTGACCTAGGAGTTTCATTTTAGTAAATCTCACCCTTGTAGCAGGGGTCATGCGGCGATGCCAATCAAAATATTGGTCCATCCCGGTCTCCCAATCAAGGTATGTGGCGGGGTTTAGGGATCCATCAAAACTCGGAGCGTCAATTTTGACGTTCCGGAGGATGATATCCTCATCATCATGGTCTCTCTCTCAAGACGCACTAGCCTCTTGCTCTCTACCTTGGGGAGCCTGATTTGGGCGGGCTTGCTCTCTCCCCTCCCTAGGATGGGCTACGGGATCATCGTGACCATTCACTCTTCCTTCTACTCCATTTAGTCGATCCTCTAAGGCTCGAATCCTCTCATCCAGTTCCACTCGCAGTTGGCCTATGGATTCTTCAAAGTGGGCCACGAGATTATGCTCGAGCTGGACTAGCATAGCAGTTACACTCTTTTGATCCATGGGTATCGTTGAGGGGCGCTCTAGACGGCCTGATGAATTCCTAGACCAACGTGACATGCACGATCTCGGACCTAAATGATGCAGTCCTGGGACCGATAATTAGCAAGCTATAGACCCGAATTTTGTTGGCTAATAGGCAAAGGGTCAACTTGAAGGGACCGGTCAGGGAGAGTTGCTCGCCCGTAGGTGAAGTAGTTGTGGAACTACCTCCTGACAATTAGGGTGCCCTAATGTGACAGTCTAGGGCCTTAAGGATAGGTGCATACAAGCTCTTACTTTCCGTCCACACCGATGCACTCAGGAGACTGACTGCTTGGATCGGGCTCTCGCTCACTTTGTCGCGCGATAAATGATAAGGATACTAAATAATCAAGTGATTTGGAGCACGTACCTAGCTGACCGAGAAGTCAAGCTCCGACCGGAGACGAAGGCGAGCGGGGGCGTGCTTGCCCGCACGGCGTCGATGAAGCTTGACTTGTTACAAAGAATTCACTCCATGCAGGGAGGATTTAATTTATTACAAAACCACTCAATTTTAAAATTTTCCCGAGCAAGGGAACAAATTAGTCCAATTTTTGCCGCGTAGGGAGACTCAGTGGCACGTACGTTCCGTAAATTACGGAACGTATGTCGACGACCCGGTATCTCGGGCGTCGTTCGAGCCTCCGTTGCAGACTTCGGGTGCCACTTCAATTTTGTTAAAATGACATATAGATATATATATATATATATATAAGATTATATATATATACATAAGATTATATATATCCCAAATATATATTATATATATATATATTTAACAGTCTTTTTTTATTTTCAAACTCTCTTTTTTTTTAACTTTAATCACCTTTTTTTCAAACTTTTTTTTTCTTCAAACCGTCACTTTTCTCAGACTTTTTTCCCTTCTTTCTTCAAACTTGGCATGCGCATGTCTCACGCGGTGGGCGTTAGTCAGCCACGGCAGGCATTGGCGAGGGAAGTTGTAAGACCCGCGTCTTAAGCGGATTCTTAGTGGTTCAGATCTAGGCTTTGTCCTGATCGTTTTGGCTATTTTTGCGGATTTTTAGGAGTTCGTTTGGCGTTTATTGGATTTTGTTTAAGATTAATGAAAATTAGAGTTGATTTTTAATAATAATAATAATAATAATAATAATATATAAATATCTCTCTCTCTCTCTCTCTCTCTCTCTCTCTCTCCCTACTGATTTCTCTCTCCCTCACTCGTTCTCCCTCTTTCTCTCTCTCCCTCTCACGATCGCTCCTCCCCCACTCTCTCGGTTTCGGTCCGGCCGGTCGCGGATCGAGGCGCGGGAGGTGTCGTTGGAACCGGCTCGTCGCGAGGAACACATAGGTGCTGACCTCGTTGCGGTTCGTGAGCCGTGGAGGCGGGACGGAGCGAGAGGAGCCGCGGTGACCCCTTGCTTGCATGTGGCCCAAACTCGATTTTCGTCGCGATTAAGGTAGGGGGATGGAATCCTTGTCTCGTTAGGATCGCATTGGCATAGCATGCACGCCTATCCGACGTCATTTTCTTCAATTTCCATCCAAAATTCCATGTTAGTGTAATTTAGGCTAAATCCTTGAAAATCACTCCATGGGCGTTGTTTTTATCTTTTGATGCATGCTTTAGTTGTAGAATGTTGTGGGTTGGTAGGTTTTATAGTTTTTCTGCGTTTCCCCGTCGATCCGGCTCGACCGGGAGGGGGCTTGGTTTTAAGCGTTTCGGTTTTGGCTCCCAGTCGGTGTGACGGTCCTATCAGAAACTGTCACACATGTAACGGCCCTCACGGGACGCGTTACAGCACTGTAACGGCCCTTGGTAGGGGCGTCACAGTGTGTGTAATGGTCAGGCCCCTGACCGTTACACTCCTTTTGACTTCCGTTGACTTCGTGAGGCGGTTGGCCTGAGGGCCTGTCGGGCGGCCGTCAAGGTGCCGTAACGCGCCTCATGGGACGCGTTACGCCCTGTGCAAACTGCGGTTGCAGTTTTTGTCTCGGGTGGCTGTAACGGCCAGGGTCGAGCGCGTTACAGTTCATGTAACGCGCCACACCCCGACCGTTACACACTGTAACGTGGGTACTGTAGACCGTTACATCCCCTGGGGTTTTCAAAATTGCCCGTTCATTCTTTAATGCTTCCAAAGTTATGCATGCGCCGTATTTAATAGATTCCAATAGAGTTGCTTCCACTTCCTTGTGATAGAACCACTAGTCGTAGCCCAGCGACTAAGCTATCGTCCCACCCGGGAGAGGTGGAGGGGTGTTCCCATTGCACGGTTTGTAAGCTAGTTACCGTGGGCCCCTGCGGTTACCGTTGCGTCCAACGGGGGGGGGGGGGGGGGGGGGAACTAGCTAGAGGTCTGGCTCTAGGCATGAGTCAGTGTATGCACACGTGGTCGGAGACTTGGACTGACACTGACGAGTGTCGCTCTGACTAGTACTTGGTTTGGTCGTATTACGCCTCTCGCTTGTCATGAGCCAGACTTGCGAGTTGCCGAGACGCAGTTTAAGTCGTCAGGGGACGCGTCTGGTCTTGTTCTTCTAGTGGGTTGTTCCATCTCTCACTTCACTTGGTCAGTGATTGTTTATTCTGTTGGTAGATTTATTTTCTGTCGTTATTTATCTATTAAATTATGCATCTGCCTTATTACTTAAATGCATGCTTTAATTGCTTTTATATTTGCCTGCTTGTCTGTTTAGTTGAGGTAGGGATCCGCGTGACCCCTACTGAGTGTTGCTGTGACTCACCCTTCCTTCTTTTAGGTGAGCCGCCCCAGTCGTCCGCCGGTTCTGCTCAAGGTTGTGCCGAGCGTCGTTAGAGTGCCAGCTGTGTTGGTTTGTCTTTTGTTCTATCGTGCTGGGATATGCCTCGTGTAGTTGTACAGTGGACCTCCTTTTTCCTGTAAATCTGCACTATTGTATATATTCTACCACTCTGATATTTTAAATTGCTTTCGCACTTATTTATTAATTGTTGTCTTAATTAATATTGCGCGCATGCAGTCCCAATTCGTTATGCAACTCCTCAGCAAACTCCACTAACCCTTCGGGGCCTCATCAGCCTCTTGGGTGCGTCTCTAGTTCTTGGTATCGGTGTATCGATGCTATCGGTATATCGATATCCGGGGCTCTGGGCCGTCACAGAAGTCGCTGGCGGGTGCGACTGGTGGGGCAGCTGCTGTGGGCGTCGTGGTGGTCCGCGCTGGCAGGCGTAGACGCGGGCGCATCCTGGGGGCAGAGTGCTGGTGGGCACCGACGCGGGGTTGCAGGTCGACGATGGGGACTGGTTGCAGGTCAACGTGCAAGGGTGTGTGGGTGCGGCTGATGGTGAAGAGGGGCTCGTGGGGTTCGTGGCGTCGGTTGTAAGTGGGGGAAGTGCAGTGGGGCTGGTGCAGGAGGCGAGCTCGGTATTAACCAGAGGTGAGACGGCAGCGTCGGGGTGCAGGGCTGACGCGGAGAAGCTAGCCGGCGCGGGGATGGGAGGTGGCAGAGTGGAGACCGGAGGAGGTGGTTCGCAGGTTGTTGCCGCATGTGGTTGCAGGTAGATGCTGGGTGGTGGTGGTACGGGCGGCCCGATGCAGGGGCCGGCCATGGCGGTGTCCCCGGTGCTGGCAGGTGGGCTTCCGGAGGCGCAGTGGCGTGCGGGTGCACATGCGGTGGCGGCTTGCGGGCGCTACTCGCAGGTGTGGGTGCACGGGCACGCGAAGGCGCGGGCGTACTGGCGGGTGGGCACGAGGCGATAGCGGGCTCGGTGGCGCTGTGGGGCATAGGCGGTTGCGCTCACGGCGCGGGCCAGCAGGCGCGACGCCCGAGCGGGCACGGGGCCCGGGCGCGGGGCGCAAGGGGCGGGCAAGGTGGCGCGGTGGGTGCACGTGCGCCTGCGGGCGCTGAAATGGCCGCGCTCGGCGGCGTCGCGCGGTGGCGGGTGGCGGAGGTGCGCAACGGCGAAGGCGGAGGGGCGCGGCGGGGGCTCTGGCTGTTGCGGCCAGAGGGGGAGTTTGAAAGGGGCACGGGCGACGATGCCCGGCCCCTGCGAACTGAAAAGAAACTTTTTTTTTCACTCTCCTTCTCTCCTATTCTTTTTTTTTCTTTTTTTTATTTTCTTTTATCTCCTCTCTTCTCTCTCTCAACCGAGAGAGCTTCCTCTTTCTTCTTCTTTTTTTCTTTTTTTTCTTTTTTTTTTCACTTCTAGCAATCGAGAGATAGAGGGAGAGATGTCGTGGACGTCGGGGTCATCGGAGACGCTGTTGTTGGGCTCTGATACCAAATCTGACGCTGAGGGGTCGGGGGGAGGATCGACGGTAACTCTGGAATCACGAACAGGATGGATAACTTGCTACCTCGAGCAGCTCGGCCTCACGCCGGACGGTCTCACATCGGGCGATACACTCAAACTCACAAAGAGAAAGAGGGAAGGGGAACACAAGGCAAACACCTTATGACAAACATCTTTCATTCATATAACAACATACGTAACACACCCCTTAGCCTTCCTTTATATAGGAGGAGACTATAACATTCATACCGTCTAACTTTCACAAATTGTGTTTATACCCTAGCCTAACAAGGCAAAACCCACCCACCCACTTTTGTCTTTCTGGGTTTAAAATATAATATTTTGACTAAATAAAAATAAAATAGATTGGTGGTTAAAACACAAATACCACCATAGTAAAATACATACACACATACGTACGGATGCGTAATCAGGACACCGAGTCCTCAAATGAGTCTCCGAGCCATAAGCTCGGTGCAGTCAGGGCGTTGTGGCGTCGGCTCCGAGTAGTGGCCCCGGTAGTGGACCCGGTGTCCCCACCAATATGTTTAGGGTGGGAGTTGGTGGAGTCACAGATCTCCTAGAAAATGTCCCTACTAACATTTACTAGGCAGTCCCATGGAAACCTGGGAAATCCAGCATATCTAGTACCTTTGTAATGTAACCTTCAGAACTTGTCTTTTTGGTGTTAGTGGTTATTTTTTAAGCTTTTTTGAGTTGTCCCTACTAATATAGTTTTATGATAAGTGAAGAAGAATGTAGCACCAACATCAACTGTAGATGCAAATATAAGTACTATCAACAACATATATTCTAAAGGTTCGGGGTTAAATAAATAGTATTAACTTCAATATATAACAACATATATTCTAAACTGCTGGAATTATCTTTCTTACAAATGATGTGAGCAAGTGTACTCGACCAGTCCACCTAAACATGCATACATTGCAAGCCGACCACACATATTCTGCACATATTCGTGCATTAACTAAACCAGGTTCACATGGGACCCCATGCACTAACATTTGATACCCAATTCACACATGCCTAGCTATCAAGCCATGGTCCAATCAAACACATACCATTCATACAAGTAGATATGGGAGTTTTCATACATAAAAGATCATCCAAACACATTAGGAATCCCTGTTAATCAAAATCGAATGAGAGGTCAAATGAGAATAATAGACCATTCAATCAAAAAAAAAAGGTCATCCAATGAAACAAAAACCATTCATTGTAAAGAAGGTGGGCTTTTAGATCCAATTCCTACAAAATAGGAATTACCATTCACAAAACATACACCAAATTTCAGTCTTCAACTCAGTAATGAAGTACTTAAACATTGTGGACACCAAAAATTGCACACCCATATATCCTACTCCGCCCAGCACCAACAACGGCGCCAAGTGAAGAAGCCTCGGAGAGACTAGGTCATCCGGGCTCCCCAAATATGCACACTACCGTGAAACCGTCTTCGGGGTCACGATGGTGAAAAGAAATTAATCACCAAGAGCCCCATAATCCATGGGCCATAACTCATGCTCACAACGGGCTCAAAACTACCCATTTAGCCCTTTAGCGTCACACTCCCTCGGGCCGCCCCTTCAACTGCACACCCCAAGGTGCTCAGCGGCACGCCCCTTCAGCGGCACGCCGTGGTGCTCCTTCAGCGGCACACCATGTGCCCCCCCCCCTTCAGCGGCACACCCTCCAGGGTGCTCTAGTGGCATGCTCCTATGAACCCCTTCTGCGGCCCGCTTCATTGCACCAAGTCTATATAGCCATCAGTCCAAGTCTGTACGTTGGCTGAATGAACAAACGAAGTCCGTACAGCCAAGCCCCAAGTCTGTACATTGGCTGAATGCACAAACAAAGTCTATACGTCCAAGCTCCAAGTCTATACATTGGCCGGCTGTTTTGAACGCAAAGTCTATACACTCGTGTGGCAAGTCCGTACAGAGTTCTGGCAAACGCGAAGTCTATACACTGGTGAAGTCTGTACATCCACCAGTTGAACGTGAAGTCTATACATTGGTGGAGTCTGTACATCCACCAGTTCAACGCAAAGTATGTACATCGATGAAGTCTATACATCAGCCCCTGCAAGTCTATACGTTGCAGCTAGGTGAAGTATGTACATCCCATGCCTTGCCGAAGTCTATACACTCACTTGCCCTAGCAACCGTCCAACGGCACACCCCAGGCCGCCCAACGGCACACCCCAGGCCGCTCAGCGGCACACCTCCCAGGCGCCCAGCGGCACCCCCCCCAGGCTGCTCAGCTGCACACCCTCAACGCCCTCAGCGGCACACTCTCCTGGCCGTTCAACGGCACGCCCTTTGGGCCCTTCAACGGCATGCCCTTTGGGCTCTTCAACGGCACGCCCTCCTTGCCATTCAACGGCACGCCCGTTGGCCCTTCAGCAACACGCCCTTTGGGCTCTTCAGCGGCACAGTTGCCATGTCTTCCACTGACACGCCATTCAGGCTCTTCAACGGCACGCTCCGGCGGGACGAAGTGATGCCCACGCCCTATGAATCCTTGGCGCGCAATGGGCCAGCTGAGGTGTCGGCCGTGGAGAGGGCCACGCTGCCTACTCCTCCTGCCACCTAGGACGAGGGAGTCAACTCCCATTAAATGCCCTCCGGTCGCTTCCCGCCTACCGAGGCTCCCGCCGCCCGGGGTATAAAAACCCCTCTTCTTCGCTGCAAAAAAAAAAGAGGGGGAAGAGGAGGAAGAGACAGAGAGACACACGCAGAAGAGAAGAAGAGAAGAAGAGGGAAGAGAGGAAGAGAGGGGAGAGGCTTCGTCGCTCCACCCACCGCCGCCATCTGTGCGAAGAGGGAAGAGAAGAAGAGAAGAAAGAAGAGGAGGGGAGGCTCCGCCTCCCCCTTCCTGCTGCTCTGTCCACCCGCCACCGCCGTCCGCGCGAAGAGAAGAAGGATAAGAAGAGAAGAAGAGGAGCTCGTCGCTCCACCTACCACCATCGTCTGTGTGAAGAGAAGAAGAATGAGTGGGGAGAGGGAGTGAGGTCCGGGAGGGGAGGAGTCCACGCTCCGTCCCCCCCCCCCACTGTATTTTCTTCTCCTCTTCATTTCCTTTCATTTCTTGTTTTGCCATCGTTGCAATGTATTAGTCCCCTCGGGGCACTCCTTTCGTGAGAATAAAAGTAGAAGGCTTGCAAGTATTTTTTCTTGGACGTCTTTCTAAAGCATTTCTTCCATGTTTGCATCCTTCGGTGTTTCACGCCCCCTTTCCCTTTCTCCTTTTGTTAAGGTTTGTTTCCTCCCGAGTATTTTTGCCTTCGCTCACCCCCGGGCGCCCTCAGTGGTACACCCTCCTTGATTGTGCCTCCAACGGCACACCCCGTCGTCCCTTCAGCGGCACGCCCTGATTGTGCCTCCAACGGCACGCCCTGATTGTGCCTCCAACGGCATGCCCAGTCACGCCTTCAGCGGCACACCCTCGCCTTCAGCGACACACCCTAGCCGTGCCCCAACGGCACGCCACAACCAGCCTTCGCCGGCACACCCCCATCGGGCCTTTGCCGGTGCACTCTTCAACACCCTTCGCCGGCACGGCCTTGGCTGCCTTTCCCCGGCACGCCTATGATGGCCCTCACCGGTACGCCCCTTTGGGCCTTCCTCGGCACGGCCTTCATGGCCTTCACCGCCATACCCTTGGCCCCCTTGGCCCGGCACACTTGCCCTTCCTTCTTGCCCGATGCATTCCCCCCCTCAGCCAGTCCTAGAGTAGCCTTCCACTCGCCGTTCCCTCCGAGTTTTCCGAGGTTTATAAAGGTGTTGCCGCTCTCGGGCGCCCACCTCTAGTTGTCGGGTTCCGCCACTCCATGTGGGCACGTTCACTGTATCTCCCTTACGCTCGGGTTAAGGGGAGATGCTGCCGAATTTTTGTTAGAAACAATAACATATTGAAAGATAAAAGGAAGCAACAAACAAATAGAACAGCCACACATTTAAAAGACAAAAGACAGCAACAAACAAACGAAAAGAACAACGGTGAAATGCCTTAACCAAAGCAAATGGAACCGCAATCAATTCAAAGAGGACCGAATCGAACGACAACTAAACAACTTGAACATCCGCCCTCACAAAAGAAAGAATGAAAATTAATCAAGAGAAGAAAAGAAGAAACCCATGCAAATTTAATAAAATTAGAAAAGAAGAAAAGAAAAGCCTTAAAAGAAACAGAGGAGGAGTGGGCTCCCCATGCCTTTCGCCGGTACGCCCCTTCAGCTACCTTCACCGGTACACCCTCTAGCTACCCTTGGCCGGCACACCCTTCGCCGGCACACCCACTCGCGCCCTTCGCCGGCACACCCTCCATGGCCCCTCGCTGACACACCTTGCCAACTCTTCCCCAGTACGCCCTTCAGTGGCCTTCGTCGGCACACTCCCTGTTGCCTTCGCCGGCACGCTCCATGCCGCCTTCGCCGGCACACCTCCTGCCGCCTTCACCGGCACACACCCGCTTGGCCCTTCGCCGGCACGCTCCTTTGGCCCTCAGCGGCACGCACCCTTTCAGCCCCTCAGCGGTACACTCCCTCAACCCTTCAGCGGCACACTCCTCAGCCCTTCAGCGGCACAGCCCCAGGCCCTTCAGCGGCACACTCCCAGCCCTTCAGCGGTACACCCCCAGGCCCTTCAGCGGCACACTCCCAGCCCTTCAGCGGCACACCCTCAGCCCTTCAGCGGTACGCCTTTCTCTTAGCCCTCTAATGACCCATTCTCTCTCCAGAAAATATGAGTAATAATAATAATATTAATAAATAATAACAGATTCAAAAAATGAATAAATAAATAAGAATAATAAAGGAATAAGTAATAGTAATAATAAGCTTAAAAATAATGACGATAATAATAATTAGACAAATAAACGATAACAAAAAATGAATGAATAATAATAACGAACTCAATAAAAATGATAAATAAATAAAAGATAACCAAAATAAATAATAATAACAAACTTAACGAAACATGACAAGCAAATGAATGACAATAAAATGAACAAAAATAATAACAAACCTAACAATAACACTGATAAATAAATAAATCATAAAAAAATGATAGATAGATAGTAATAACAAACTCACTCAAAGATACGCATAAATTAACGAATAATAATGATAAAATTTCAAATGATAACAAAACAATGAGATCCACTTTGCAGCCTCGTCTCTCTCGTGACCCGGTGCCGAAGGAACAACAATGTCGCCCTTCCAGGTTGGGCCTGAGTCTTGGGAATCATCCCGAACTGGCCGTGACCCGACCTCGCCTCGGGCTGACATTCTGATTAAACCGGATTCATTTCTCCGGCCGGATCCCTTCCGAGCCGCTACTAAAATTGCCGTACGTTCGGCAGACATTTGAATGGGTTCACCTCGATTTTCGCCGCGCTTCTATTACGGACCTGTGTCTAAAAATGAAAAGACCCGTGAGCAATCAATATGGCCGACGGCTCCCTCCCCGACATGGTCGTGAGCCGGCATTGCTCCGGACCGATAGCCCGTTAAATCGGATTCATTCTAACGGGCCGGGATTCGCTCCCGCTCTTTCATTGAAATTGCCATAAACTCGGCATACATTTGCATGGGGTCGTTTCCGCCCACGTCACACTTTCAATATGGGCCCTTGCCCGAACATGAAGAGGTCCGCAAGTGACCAACTGAATCGGAATAGAACGAGACGACTCTCGCCACCCCTGGACTCCTTCCATGGGAATATTAATAAGACCTCCGTGGGCCACACTTAGACCTCGGGCCAGCCCCGATCATGGTCATCGTCTGGCTCATATCCTTGATCTATAGCCCGCTCCTTTCGAACACGTTTTCGGTTCTTGAGTCTAGTCCCCGGACTCTCCCCCGTTGCCCTCCGGCACCGGAAATATTAATGATGCCCGCGCAAGTCTCGTTTGGACCACGGGAGGCGCCCCCAATATGGTCCTGGCTCGATCTCGCACCGGGCCAATAGATTCACTGGTTTCTGACTACAACAACCAAGATTCAACCGAATGTTTTCAGTGTCTCAGAATAATAAACTTGCCGTATCCCGGCACGCATATGTTCCAGGTCCACCCGCGGCGATTACAATATTCTCAAGCCGGACTCCCATCCGAATATTAAATGGTCTCCCGAATGACCGATATGTTTCGAACGCCCGCTTCTCCGGACACAGGGCTTTTCAGCCGATTCAAGGGATATTCCCTCGTTGCCCCTTGGCACCGGAAATATTAATGACGCTCATGCAAGTCTCGTTTCGACCGCGGGGGGCCCACCGCAGTATGGTTGCAGCTTGCCCTTGCACCGGGCCAACAGATTTACCGGTTTTCGACCGCTCTAACCGAGGTTTAGCCAAACGTTTTCCGTTCTTCTGACCAATAAATTGCCATATCCTGGCGTACATATGCTCCGGTCTCCCCGCGACGATCGCGCTTTTCTCGAGCCGGACATTCGTCCGAAGATTAAATAGTTAGCACATGACCGACACGATCTCGAATGTTTCCTTCTCGCCCTCGCATGAGGATTTCAATACCTCGTAATAGACCTTTCATTCAATTAATTTCTTGGCCATGAGGCCCTGAATCCCGGCGATTAATCAAGGGTGTTCCCTCGTATGGGAGATGTAAATGACGCCGTGACCTTTATGGCGCGGCGGGTTTTGGTCCCGACACGAACTACACAATCGTCTAACGAAGTCAGATCGAGCGCACCATGGGCTCTTCGGAGCCCAAATAAATTGTCACTTAGTGACTGGCACGCCCACGCACTCAATAAACGAATAAACCAACAAGAGAATAACATGTGAAAAAAGTGCGTCCACAAACATACACCAAGTACTTAAGAAGGTAGGTGTGAGCGACGTCACGCGGTTCGGGGAAGAGCGGAGAGGACGCGGAGCGCGCGCGGGCTCCTCTTTTCTTTCTTTTTGGTGTTGGTGTTGCTGCAACACAGAAATAAGAGAAGAGAGAGAAGGGGCCACCACGGGAGATTGCTCCGGCGGGGCGAGCGGGACAAGTGTGATATAGCAAAATATGGGGTTTAAACGGCCATAGCGGGAAGTGACTCGCCGCGGCCTCGGGGGGACGGGAATGGTGCAAAAATTAAATAACAAGAATTGAAACGGCCATTGGGGAAGTGACTCGCCGCGGCCTCGAGAATATGAGCAGATAATAAGATGACAGAATATAGAGAAAATACAAAGAGCGGGAATTTAAACGGCCATTGGGGAAGTGACTCGCCGCGGCCTCGAGAACACAAATAGATAAGAATATAACGTATAAGAACGTGAATTTAAACGGCCATTGGGGAAGTGACTCGCCGCGGCCTCGAGAACACGAATAGATAAGAATATAACATATAAGAACGGGAATTTAAACGGCCATTGGGGAAGTGACTCGCCGCGGCCTCGAGAATATGAGCAGAATATAACAGAGTATAAAGAGAATATAAGAACGGAAATTTAAACGGCCATTGGGGAAGTGACTCGCCGCGGTCTCGAAAATAAGATGTGATCGCCAGGGGCCGAAAGACCCCAAAATAAGAAAGTGATCGCGCCTACCTCAAGAGCGGGAGATGGCAGGTTGCTTCTTCCTCTCCCTCCGGCCGGCCGATGGAGAGGGCTTTCCTCGGCTACCCTTGCAAAACAACGACAAATAAATGACAAGTGGATTAGAAAGATGGAGGTGTAGTATTCAAATCCTTGCGATAAAAATAACGAAATGATGGCAAGACACACACCTGGTTGGTGTTATCTTTTAAACCCCTCTCGGACTCGAGTAGGAGGAAAATGAGATGATGGATGCAAGAAGTATAAAAGAAGAGGCGCCCTTATGAAGGGGGATAGAGGATGCGAGATGATGAATGTAAAAGAACTACGAAGAAAAAGGGGAAGAAAATGCTTATTGGATGAGCCGAGGGTGAAATCCGGCGGAGCTCCGACAGCGTGGGGATGACGTGGAAGCGCGGTGGATGAAGACGACCTTCCTCTCGCGAGCGTGAGCACCCGAGAAGCCGGCAGAACCTCCACCTACAAAAGAACCCACGGGTTAGAAAATGACTCCGTAGCCTCTGGGCTCCGGCAGCCTATCGGATCACTTCTGAGCTCTCCCAGAACTGAGGGGGTGGGGCTCTATTTATAGAGCTCCGGAGGGTGGAGGCGTCCAGAACCCTGGACACCTCCATCAGGGCCGAAATAATATTTTATTCTATTTTTATTGATTTTTTGGAATACTTTTGTGGAGGCGTCCAGGGTCCCGGACGCCTCAAGCAGGTCCACCGAAAGCCGACGACGGCCGCACGCGGTTTGGCACAACGCGTGGTTTTGTGAGCGGCGCCTCGTGATTCAGAAATGGGCGCGTCCAGCTGGCTGGACGTCTCTATAATTTGGATTTTTTCACACACGACAAACCGGCGCCCGTGAGGGTTTTGATGGAGGCGTCCAGGGGCCTGGACGCCTTCAAAATTATATTATTTTTTATTTTTCTTTTGTCTTTTATACCAGGGCTGGCATTTTAAATTTTTTATTTGTTTTTATGGAGGCGTCCAGGGGCCTGGACGCCTCCATTAATATGTATATATTTTTAATTATTTTTTGTCTTTTTTATGCCAAGTGACATTTTATAAATATTTATTATTATTAGTTTTTATGGAGGCGTCCAGGGGCCTGGACGCCTCCATTAAAATAAATATATTTTTATTTATTTTCGGGCCCTGAGAAAATAATAAAATAATAAAAGAAATTAAAAAGATGGGGGCGTCCAGGGGCCTGGACGCCCCCATAAAGACCCACCCGGGTCCTCAAATTAGGCGTCGACGACCGCCCGGTAGACTCCCTTCTTGATTCCGGAACCTCCTGATGCGTCTGACTGGTGTTGATGCCGTCTGAATGCCGTGACGAGACGATTCCGGATGCCGAAAAAGGCAGAAGAAGACCAGAGAAAAGGAAGCACTCGAGTGATTCAAAATGCGTAAGCTGTTGCGGGGCGTTATATAGTAATATGAGACTTTCTCAGGAGACGTCAGGAATGACGTGTCTACAGCTGCCCGCCTTGGCGTCTGCTTTGCAAGGGAGCGACACGTAGTGGAATGGTATCGAAGTGGAGTGGAGTGAAGTGGGAGCGTACTGATAAGTTGATGCCAAGGTGTGATGAGACACGCTTTTGACGTTACTGTTTGGAATCTTTCCTGGAGTTTCAATGAGGCGACCTTGAAGAAGGTCTTTCAAATATTGACGATTGCTTGGAGGGAGATCAAATAAGGGAGGGTGAGATGTGCGCTCAAGCACAAAAGGAGACCAACTTCTCGGTGTGGAAGTACCTGGGTCATAAACCGGAGGTTTCACCTTTGGGGAGCGGTTACCAGCCAATGTGGAAGTGATGCGGCCAAGGTGGGTCAAAAAAGGTAAAGGAATATCTGAGGGTCTGTCCAAACAAGGGTCTCCTTTGGAAGAGCAGCGTAGGGCTGTCTCAAGGAAACTCAGTATTTCATTCGGAGTGGAATATCTCATATTTGTGGGAATTGGAGCACAACGGCTTTCACAATCGAATCACTTGAATGATCTTCCGCAATAAATCAAAGTCCTATATGAATGCATGTTGGGTTCAAAGAAAAATTTAAAACAAACTAAAATAGAAAATAGCCAAGGATAATATTGTCAACTTGTGAAGAACGGGTCAGGATACCGACCCGGTGAGCTGATACTGGGCTGGGGCCCATTTATCCGCGCACCAACTCACTGAATGGAACCGTCGTCCCCATTCTATCACAAGTTGACGGCCTATCCGTACAACCCAAATTCCTCTGGGATCATCACCATTTTTGTTGAAGGGGAACTCAGATCCCAGATTCATTCGAGCCGCAAGGTCCTTGACATGTTCTAGTAGCGTAAGTATCATATACTACGATGCACGACAAGGTGGGACCAACCAATGAAAGGTGGGACAGGAGATAGGACAAAGACGTCCGTTAGTAAAACCTGCACAGACTAGCAAAGGTTTAGCAACATCGGAAAGTAGCAGAATCACAGCAGAATCACACCATAGTATAAAGGAGATCCAGACCAAAATCTTGACAATGACCACTGATGTGACATGTTCTGTCCTGTAGCACCCTTCCCTTCCTATAAGAACTCCCCTTAGGCTAGTTCATTCAAATGTACCAAGGTGGGTTTTGGAAGCTCAGGAGAGGAAAGAGAGGAGAATCTAGAGATTTCAGGATGGAAGGAGAGTCTTCCCGCGTTATGAAGAGGAGCAGGCCTAGCAGCGAGATCAGGCGACTCTCCGACCTCGAGGGTCATCTGAGTGGGACGATCTTGTCGCATATGGTAAGCTGATTCATTTCAAATTTTTCATGTGAACCTTCTTCTTACTTCCTTCATTTCCTATTTCTTTCCTCTTCCAGCCATATCCACTCTTCCCAGGCCCGAGGAAGTTTTCCAAGCTGCCATGGCTTTCAAAGCTGACTTCCAATATCTCTATTGGCATGAGGGCCATACTCTCGAAGTGGCATTTGCAGGGGCTCCTTATTCACGCCAAGCGTTACGAGAAGATTCGTATGGACTGGGCGGCTATGGGCGCACTAGTGGAGATCTGGCATCCCCAGACCCATACTTTTATCTTCCCGACCTTCGAGGTGACCATCCTCTTCGAGGAGGTGGAACTTCTGCTCGGATTGAAGAAATTCAAGAGTGACGGGAAGGTGAAGGCTATGCGGATGCTGACACGGGGGACTTCTGAAAGCGTCCTTGGAAGCTTCATGCCGCCCGACGCAGCCAGAAAGGTCCGTACTCAAAAGGGGATCGATCTCCAAAAGCTTGCGGAGTGGGTCATGGACGCCCTGAGAGGGTCACCAGACGATGACTATTTGGAGGGAATCATGAAGGGGTTCACCATTTGTCTGGCGGGTGCTCTCTTGTTCCCTTATACCGACAACATGGTGGAGGAAGACCAACTAGGTGCTATCTGCGGGATCTGGCGTGGAAAGAGGGTGGGACCCGCCGTCCTCGCCTATCTTTACAGCGGTCTTACTGCCTCGAGCATGGGTAAGCCTCCATTTGGTTGTGCACTTGTCTTGAATTGCTGGCTGGATTTGCATTTCAAATTCGACCACCGCGAGGGAATGCCAACCGCTTCGAAGCTCTTCCAACACAGCCCTCTTCATCACATAGCCGACGTGTTAGGCTTCGGTGGTACCGTAGTGAACCGCGTTCGGTGGCTGAAGAAACGTGAAGACTGGCGGTCTCACTTTCGCACCGTGACACAAGGCTTCTTTACTTGCGCACCGGCATGTTTGCTTTCGCTAGATCTCCTCATGAGGTCTTCTCCCGAAGTTGATCTTCAACTGATCGGCGCGACCGAGTTCGTCCTTTATAATGCGCATCGGTGCTGCCTCCAGATTGGCATCCCACGCCATTCGTTCCCGCCACCGACTGGCATCATTCCTTTGAAGAAGAGGGAGTTGGGCACTGAAGCGGACGCGAAGGAAGCGAAGGCCATTAAAGCTCCCTGGAAGACAAGTGTTGCGGGAAAGGCCTTAGCGCATGTGGTGGAAGAATGCGAGCCGTGGAGGGCTTATGTGACCGAACTGGGGAAGTTAAGGCCTAAGGTGCCTAAACCCCTGATGTAGTTCACTCTGTTTTTCTGATGGAATAAAATCTAGCATGGATGTTTCGGACCCTTGTCCCTTAATTATTATTTTTTTGGTGATTTTTCTTTTTCTTTGTATTTTTATTTTGTGCTTTGGATTATATACATTCTCTAACACCTTTTTTATTTTTATTATATTTTTTATTATTATTTTTATTATGGGGGCGTCCAGGGGCCTGGACGCCCCTATTTTTTTATAATTTTTTCAATAAATGTTTTTTGGGGGAGTCCAGGGTCGTGGACGCCCCTAATTTTTTATTTATTTATTTTTTTATTTATTTATTTTTTTGTTTTTGGGGCGTCCAGGCGCCTGGACGCCCCTAAGTTTTTTGAATTTTTTTTTTTAAAAAATAAAATAGTGGGGGCGTCCAGGCGCCTGGACGCCCCAATTAAAGCTCAATCTATATATAGGGGGGGGGGGGGGGCCCCCCCCCCCTTACTCACTTACTGTTCATTCAAACGATCCGGTCAAACCAGACAGACCCATTCTTCGCCCCAATGGAGTTAGGAGGCCCGAACCGAGGTGGAGACAAGCGTAAACGACTGGCTCGTCGTCTGAGGAGACTGAGAGACTATGCTGAGGAGGCCGTAGCAGAGGAGATTGCTGCGGAGGAGGAGATGGAGGTGCCGCTTCTGGCCGCGGAGGCCGCTGCGGATGCTGGTGACGCGGGAGAGGACGATCACGACCCGGTAAGTACTTCGGAATTCTCACTCTGTGGTTCAATAGGCTAAAACGGGCGTGCGAGAGGCTGTGAGAGAAGGCCGGGTAGTGAGAGAAGGAGGCGTCCAGGGGCCTGGACGCCTCCACTTTTTCTTTTTATTTTTGTTTATTTATTTATTTACGTAAATAATAAAATTAAAAAAATAAGGAGGCGTCCTAGGCCCTGGACGCCTCCATAAAAATATACATATTATTAATAAATTTTGTTTTGGGTTTTTGGGTTTTTTCTAAAAAAAGGAAAAAATGTAAATTGGAAGGAGGCATCCAGGGCGGTGGACGCCTCCACAAGAAATATAAATATGTTTAAAAAAGTAAAAATAAAATAAAAAGAATAAGTAGTATAGTGTTATTGTTTATTACTGTTCATGATGCTGATGTGTTCTTTGTTGGTTTTGTGGTTTGCAGGGCGTGATGAAGGGCCGGATCAGCTGGTCCCTGGTGGTGGCAGCATACCGCGGGCTGCCGGACTTCCAGAGGGCGCATGTGGACGCCATGGGCTTTGGAGCTTTCCTTAGGATCGAGCCCTTCCGGCTCGACCTTCCTCTTATCCAGGCATTGAGGGAGCGGTGGCACGCACCGAGCCGGGCGTTTTTGATGCCCTGGGGGCACATGGTGCCGACACTAGAGGACGTGGCTCGGATTACCGGGCTACGGGTTGACGGAGAGGCAGTCAGCGGGGTCACCTACCCCGACTACCGAGAGAGTGCCCTGGACCTGCTGTGGTTAGAGACGAGCGTGACTGATAGAGACAGCAGGGTAGTCGGCCGAGTGGAGATCATGGAGGCGCTCGGATTCGTCGACCCGCGCCAGCGGGTTAGCGAGACTGGAGCGGAGTTCTTGGCTCGACTGGAGGGGGATGCTCGTGCAGCTTTCACCCAGGATCCGAGCGAGAGGGAGCTGGTGGACCTAGATCTTCGGAGGTTTCTTTTCTTCTTCCTGGGCCGCCTTCTGCTGGGGACGAAGGGGGATGGCATCCACTGCCGTTTCCTCGGGATCTTGGCGGATCTGGACAGAGTGGGACACTACGCGTGGGGAGCGGCTCTGCTTGCCCATTTGATTGCTGATCTCTCCCAGACTTCGGAGAAGGAGACGACAGTCAGCGGCTTCGCACCTTTCCTCCAGGTAAACATTTTATTTATGCATTCCCACAGTTAAATATGCAATTATTGTACTAATGATGTATGATGGATGCAGGTGTGGAGCCGGTCGTAGTTGCAGCACCCCACGGCTACCAGCTGGCGTCACTTCGTCGGGAGCTGAGCGAGTATCCCGAGGCCATGGTATGATGCGTATGATTTTTTTTTTTGTGTTTATGCGTGTGACTGAATGGTAACTAATATGATGTATGTATGGTGATGCAGGTGGTGTGGAGGCCCTACCTGGGCATGGGCGATGCCGGCCAGCCCTGGGTTGTAGCGGGTCTTCCTCGCTTCAGGCGGGACGTGTGGGTCCATTGCCTGAACGAGATTGAGCCGCTGCGGCTTAGACTGGTCATGAGGACGTTGGGGCTGGCCCAGGAGTGGGTTGATGTAGATGCGCCGACCCGCATTGGGCGGAAGACCAAGGGGAAGGCGAAGATTGTGGACTGACGTACGCGCTTCCCAGCACAGTACCAGGACTGGCAGCAGGGCGGGGTCCCAGTGGTGTCCCATGTACAGGACAGCACAGATTACATGAGACGATATCGAGCTACGTACGGGGACCGCCTCTCCCTCGGTGGTATGGCAGGGGTAAGTGTGAAATGAAAATGCTTCACCCTTCTATATGTATATGCATGTGGTACTGACTTATGTGCAATGCAGGATGCTCGTGACAACATGATCGCCGACCTGCGGGCCCAGCTGACGGACGCCAGGCGGCAGTTGGTGGCCATCCGACAGGAGTTGGAGATCCTGGTGAGTCTATGCAATGCATTTTTTTGTGACCTGGATTTTTGATGCTTAGCCTTTGACTGACGTTTACCCCGTGTTTCAGCGGGCCCACCAGACAGCGGCAGCCGGGATGGCTGGTGGAGCGGGTTCCAGTTCGCGGGGCCCTCCTCCGGAGGTTTCTGCCCTCCAGGAGCAGCTGGCGCACGCGGTGGCTCGGGCTGAGGAGGCCGAGCGTGACCGCGAGGCTCGAGTGAGTGTTTGCTTGGCCCCGACCCTTTTCTAGCTGCTTTCCTTCTATCACTGTTCTCTTACGGTGCATGCGTGCTTTGACAGGTGGCCGAGATTCGGGAGGCCCTGGCCCGTGCTGTTCGTGCTGAGCAGGAGCGCGATGCCTGGGTGGCAGAGCGCGATGCCTGGGTGGCAGAGCGTGACGCCCGGATTGCGGAGCTGGAGGAGGAGCGTCGACGGGAGGCTGAGGAGCTCCCTCATGACGTGCTGGATCTGCGGATCGCCCTCGAGCTGTCGAGGAGGGAGGCGGTGAGAGAGAGAGAGGAGAGGGAGAGGGATAGGGAGACCATGGAGAGAGAGAGGGAGTGGGATAGGGAGATCCTAGAGAGAGAGAGGGAGAGGGATAGGGAGACCATGGAGAAAGAAAGGGAGTACAGGATGGCAGAGCGATATCAAGATTGGGACGAGAGCTCCGGTGGCCCAGGTGTCGGAGCTCCGGCTGAGTCTTGGCACGGCGGAGGGGAGACTTCGGGAGAGTGAGGAGCGGTATCAGAGGGCGAAGGAGCGCGGTGCGTGACTTCATCAGTCCGGTTCCTTTTCTGTGGGCAGTTTTCTAGTTTCCTCGGCTGAGCAGCGTCGTCGGACCTTGGAGGCTGGCATGGTGCCACCTGGAGAGGCGAGCACGGCTTCTCAGGGTTCACAGAGGTCGCAGAGGCCCCCTAGGGATCCCCGTCAGAGGAGGGAGGAAGGAGATGACCAGGAGGGTGACGGTGAGAGTTAGAGAGTTGCTTGTACGTCACCCTTCTCACTGTATGATGTACTTTCGGCTATTATATGAAATGGAAATGGCTTTTTTGTGTTGTGTGTACCTTTCTCTCTCCCACACTTTCTTCTTTGCACTGAGTTATCCTTCGAGACACGCTCCACGAGACCTTGCCCTGAACAGCGGGGAACTACACTTTGCATGGGGGGATTCTATTCCCTTTCTCCCCCTTTTAGGTGCATCCAGGCGCGAGGACGCATCTTAATCCTTGAATTCAAATTTAAAGCGTCGGGTGGCCTTTCTTCTCCCGTGCCTTACCGGCAAACGAGCCCGCCTTCTGCCGAAACTCGCTTGCCCCTTTTCTCGTCTTCCTCCTCTTTTGATCGATGGAGTTCGGTGGGCCTGACCACGGTGAAGGTGGAGAGGGACGCGGGACCCCTCGCCCAAGGAAGGACGCGCCCGAGCACGGAACGGCGTCCATGGAGGAGGAAGGGCCGCTCCGGGCCCCCGAGGGACCTGAGGGGCCCAATGGCGTGGGAGGAGGTGAACACGGTTCGGTAGGTGCTTCGATCTCTTCCTCTTTTAATTCATTTTGGGTTTTGAAGCGAGCCGCGCGAGGGGGAAAGGGTTCGGCGAGTGTTGCACTCAAATGATGGACGCGTCCTAGACAGGGGACGCGTTCCTTTTGACTGATATGGGACCCCTTTCTTGGTGCAGGACATGGCAAGGACCCTGGGTCTGGCGGATGAGTGGGCGAGTGCGGACGAGCCGAGCCGCGTCAGGAGGGAGAGTCGCGGCAAGGCGAGGCTCCAGGACTGGCCCGTACGTCTCCCTGGACAGCAAGCGGGTGTACTGGTGCAGGATAGTGCCGACTTCCTGCGGCGGCAGAGAGAGAGTTACGCGGGGCTTCCCCAAGCTGGGGACACGCGTGGCATCGGCGGCTCGCGCGCCCAACTGTCAGAGACTAGGCGGCAGCTGGCCGTCGCTCAACATGAGTTGTCGCTCCTGGTAAGTTATGTGCCGCACTTTTAACTTCAGATTTTGGAGTTTCACTGACGGCCGTTGTTTATTTTGTTTCAGCGTGCCCAGCAGACAGCGACGGTGGGAGTGGCTGGCGGATCTTCCAGTTCCTCGGCCCCTTTTCTCGAGATTGCCTCCCTCCGGGAGCAACTTGCCGGTGCGGTGGCCCGCGCGACCCGGGCGGAAGAGGAGCGTGACGCCTGGGTGGCGACTGTAGCGGAGCTGCGGCATCGCGGTGAGGAGAGACCTTCTCCAGACATCCTGGAGTTAAGGGTTCTTCTGCAGATGATGAGGAGAGAGGCAGAGAGAGAGAAAGCCGAGAGAAGGTCCGAGCGACAGCGGGATCTGACCGAGAGGAGGGCCTTGGAGGCCCAAGTGAGGGAGCTCCAGCTGGGCCTTCAGGCCGTCGTGCAGAGGCTAGGAGGGATGGAGAAGCGCTACGAGAGAGCGCGAGAGTTCGGGGAGCGACTCCGTGATAAGTGTGTATTTTCACGTTTTAATTCATGAATATCTGCATTTTCATGAGCTTAAAATATGATAAATATACACTTCTCACACTTACTATTGATTTTGTATCAAATATTTAATTTTCTGAAATTAAATAAATTTTTATGATAATTTTTATGTATTTATGTAGGCACGCAGTTCGAGGAAAGCTCCAAGAAAAAGAAAAAAAGAATAATAATATATATGTTCAACTGGGCCAAAAGCCCCGAAACTTGCTTAAAAAGATAAGAAAAAAATTAGAAAAAAAAAATAAAATTATTTGATATTTTTTTAGAATTTTCTAACTCTATACTATATATATATATAGATATATATATATATTATATATAATAAATAAAACAAAAAAAATAAAAATTTCAAACCCGCCCCGCCCCCTTCCCGCCTTCGCCGCCCGGCACGGGTGACGAGGTCGGCGAAGAGGGCGAGGGGGGGGTGCGTGGCAACCTGCAGGCAAAGGCGGGCGGGGCCGGGCTCACACGCGGCGCGAAGGCGGGGCCGGGACACGCGGCTGGCGGTCGCGAGGCACGCCGGCGCAGCGTGCGCCACGCGCACACGCGGCAGGCGCAGAGGCGGGCGGGCGCACGGGGGTCCACCGGCAGGCGGCCGAACCCGGCCGAACCGGTCGGCTCGTTGCGCCGGCAGAGAGAGAAAAGAGAGAATAAGAGAGAAATAGAGAAGAAAAGGGGCTATAAAAATTCCAAAAAAATCCAAAAAAAATCATAAAAAATGACAAAAGGTTCAGCACACTCCAGCCTACCAAGTTGGGTAAAAATTAGGTGCATTTGAGTGTTTTATATGAGCAAGAAGAGATTGTAAACCCTATATAAAGGGGGTATCACTTGTAATGAAGTGAGTTGGTTGTTAGAGTTAGAACTAGATGGCAAGGTTGCAAGGGAGAGAGAGCTAGCTTTGAGCATTTGTAATGTAAGTTCCTTAAATTTCTGAAGTTTTTGATTGTTGAAGTTGTGTTTTTCCAAGCTTTTGAAGGCAAATTTGTAAGTTGAATTTATTGCAATACAAGTTTCATTTTGGAATTCAGTCTTTTCATAGTCTTCTTTCTCATTATTGTGATCCTCATTTCAAATTCTTGTCTTCATAAAAGTTGTTCCTTTTTAAGTTTTCTTCAACTTCTCTGTTTAGCATTTCTTCAAATTCGTCCAAATTCATAGAGTTAATACTCATTTTCTTAAGTGCTGTCCTGTGCATTTACTGTTCATCCGTGATGATACCTTCTTCCATTCATTCATTTTGAAGTCTTTCTAGTCCTCAAATAACTCTGAGTTCTTCATAAGAGTTGTTCCTCTCTTGTATCTCTAAGTTTTATTCTTCTTACACTTTGTCAAATTCCTCTTCTTTTGAGGTTTAGAATTAAGTTTTCTAGGTGCTGGTTTTCTGTCAATTACTGTTCATCCGAACCAATAGGTCTAGTTTTTCAAGTTTTTCCTTATCTTCCTTTCATTTTCTGTTTCTGTGTTCTTCATAAAAGTTCTTCCTTTTTCAATTCTCTACAACTTTTATGTTTTCAACTTTTTCTAATTCCATTCAGATTTCCTGTTATTTCATTTCTTCCAACCCCCATTTCCACTTGAATTCTGTTTTGTTTTCACCTTAAAGTTTCAAACTTGTTATCTGCAAACCCGTTCTTCTTAAGTGTTTCAAACATACCCGAAGCGGTGATTCTTCTTCAAATCCTCTCACGGCGTCGACTTCCTAGGCGGAACGATCATCATCAAAGGCTCGGCGTGGAAACGACGACGTTCTTCACTCAATTGGCTAAATTTTCTTTACTTATCCCTTGTCATTTCAAGTTGTAATTTCATTTCCGTTAGTTGTAATCGCACTCAAAACCCAAAAATTGGTTTTTCAAAACACAAGAATATTTTTCAACTAAGAAAAATAACCAAATTCCTTCCCCGTGGGATCGACCCGTACTTACCATTATACTCATGTTTTCAAATCCATAAGTGAGTGAGTGCGGTTATAAATATTTGAAATTTGTGTGGCACGGCAATTTTAACAACGACTGTCGAGCAGCATCAAATTTTTGACGCCGTTGCCGGGGATGGAGATACTTTTCATAGTTGGATATTCTTGTGTTTGGTGTATATATGTGAATATTAATTTTGCTCTTTATACTTGTGCAGGAAAATGAAAAAAAAATTCGCAAATCAAAGAAAGCGGAAGATCGGACATGAAATCTTATGGTTATGAAACGTTGTTGAAAGCCCGGCAGCATTGCTAAAGGGCTGAAATCAAGAAACAGGTTCTATCTTTCCACTTTCTGAAAATTTTTTACAAAAATCTGAAAATTTCTTGAAAACTCTATAAAAATAAAAAAACAATCAAAACAAAAGAAAAATTTTTTTATGCTGGTTAGTTAGGTTCATTAACTAAAAACAAAAACAAAAAAAAATTTCATTTGTACCAAATAAAAGACCTCATTGCAAGAGTAGAAACTACACTTTCATGCTCTAGGTCATGCATCATTTAGCTTAGAATTTATCTTTGTTTAATTTCTGCATTGTATTTTGAAGATCGCGAGGGGCAAGGTACGTTCTACTGATCCCAGTCTGGCATTCATTTTTACATAAAGAACCCCTTGTTTGAAATTGTGGTGTGCATTTCATTTCAAAATACTTTAAGGGCAACACCCCTAACAAGATAAGGTGGGGATTTCATCACCCTCCCTTAGCCCGAAAATCACAATTTCCTTGCATCTCTGCATTACCTAGGTCATAAATAAAAGCCAGTAGACGTTGGCCCTAGGATCACACTGTGATTCCTGTGATATTTAGGTTTATCCTCTTATGAAAACTGGTGTCTAAGGCAAGACGGTCGGATGGCAAACGCCTTAAGCGGGATTGTGGTTTTGTATAATAAGGTCCCTACGAAAGTAGGGGGAACCTCCCACTTCCCCACCCCTTACCTGGCTGGTGGACATACTGAGGGTGAACTTAAGTTTCACGTTAATCACTTTGTGAAACCCTACTTGTATGTCTAAGTCACATCTAGGTCATTAGGATAACTTGTGTGTTACTTTGTTTGTGTTTGCATATTAAAAAAAAATCAATCAAAAAAAATAAAATCTACAAAAAAATGGTGAGATCATAACTTTCATCTATGGATTGGGCACACAACTTAGATAGGTTTGACCAATTGGCTCATAAATTTGATCAATTTCTAGCCATGGATCAAAACCATTTCATACCACCTGGCTGCCAGGACAACGATCACATGTGGGCTAACCCAATCCCTTATGTAGGTGGTTGCCCAAATCCACATTCATTTCTCACCCCAAACAACCCAACCTCTTATGACAGTCCATATTCGTGGTCGGCCCAAAATGAAATCACATTACCTATGATGGCCCAGTTTCCATCGTTTACCCAGGACCATGTTCCAACCACTCAGTTTGGGGGCCATGATCTACCTTTCATCCCGGAGCAAGCCCCATATGATCAACGATTTTCTCAGCCCAATTATGAATCATCTTCCGATACGCATAACTCTAGCTGGGCTGATCAACCAACAATCTCTTGGATGGACCAAGCTAGGCAAACCCAAATGTCTCCAAAGCTCTCCCCACCTTATTTTGACTCATGTCCAAACAACTTTCATTTTGGTTGGAGAGATCAACATAATTCTTCTTGGGAGTCTTATCAGGATCAAGCCCAAAGTCCTCAAGAACAAGATTTTTCAAATTGGGCTCCATACCCAAATGCTTCTTATGATCAACCATATTATGGAGGACAACTCACACACTCTCCACCACCTCATTCTCAGACTGAGTGCCCTTCAAATTACTATCCATCTCAATCTGACTTTCAGCCCACTTTGAATAAGGAGGAGATGTTTGATCAATTGACACGGCTCTTCCAAACGCAACAACAAGCCTTTCAGGAACAACTGCAAAACTTTGAGGCCCAAGTGAATAGGGTTGCTAAAAACATCATAGACATGGAAGTGGATCCAATGTCTAGCAACTCCACAAGTATTGAAGACCAACTTCTTGGATTTGATGGATGTGATAACGATAAAAATCCATACGATCAACTTATGATCCCCCAATCTACCACTCATATCACTGTTGATTTTGAGGGAATCATAGAAGAATCTTATGAGGAGGACTTAAAGGAAGAGCAGCCTCAGATGCCTGAATCCAATTCCTCTTATGAAGAGGATGATGATGAGTTTGAGGATTATGATGATCGTGAGAAGTTGGGGGGAGAAGGAAAGGAAGTAGGGGGTGAATTGACGGATAATGATGCTCATAATGATGACCATATCACCTCATTCTCTGAATGTTTTGAGATTGAGAATACTACGGTAAAGGATAATGGCCCAAACAACTCAATTGAGGAAATGAATCAAGAGGAGGATTACGTTGTAAGTAATAAAATTGTTGACTTAATGGAACCAAATTCTGAATATCCTCCTTATCTGGAAGAACATGATGATGGGGCCTTATTAGAAAAATTTACATTTCATCTACCGACCCCATTTCTGGAAAATTTGAGTGATAATTCTCAGTTGAGTGAGGAGTGTGATGATGGGCCCGTCTTAGAGGAATTCAAATTTGATCTAACCTATGATGAAAGGGCCGGACTCGAATCATTTACATTTCCTCTATCCACCCCATTAGTGGGCAATTCGGTTAAAAATCCTCAGATGAGTGAGGAGTGTGATGAAGGGGTTTCATTTGAAACTTTTCTATTTGATCTAACCCCTAAAGCCTCTCCAATGACGTCTGAATCTGTGGATGAGTTAGTGCTTCCTTCTACTTTGATTCCCCTGTCAGTCGAGCCTCTCCAATTTGAGATTCTAGGACCTGAGGGGGATGTGCCAACCACATTCACATTTGATTTGACTTTCTCTCAGGCAGACAAGTTGATCAATGCTCTTAAAGCTCATGAGGTTGTTACTGACATGAAAGTGTCACAAGCTAACAATCTTATTCCTAAACTACCAGGGCCTGAACAAGTTATCATGAAGGAAGCCGTACCTGAAAAGCTCGTCAGAAAGGACGATATAGTACAAGGGGACCCCTGGGTAGATACTCCTACAAAGCTTGTCAGGAGGGACTATAAGACACGGAAAAATTTCAATAAAGTGCGCAACCCGCATATTTCTAGCCCTAATCCGTACATGTCTACTCTTGTCTTCCAATGGCATAAGGGCTGGAATTTGAAGGAAGACAAGATCACATGGTGGCTCATTCTGAATGCCACGTGTTGGTTAATGAGCTACATTACGTCTGGCTGAAGACGTTAAAGTTAGCGCTTTTTGGGAGGCAACCCAAACCTTTCATAGTTTCGTGTGAGAATAAATGGCTTCTTGGGAGGCAACCCAAGTTTTTATTATGATTTTGTGTTTATTTTACAGGTTTGAATAAAGGATAAGTTGGGGGGAGAGAGCTGATTGCTTACTCTGTTTCTCCGATTTTCAAAGCCAAATACAACACGCCAAAGCTGTCGAAGTACACATCAGGTTGTCCCGTTCTTTAACAAGCTATCATGTTTACATTGTTCTATTATTCTCTATTGTTTATGTCATTGAGGACAATGTCATTTAAGTTGGGGGGACAGGACATCCTGTTGCACATTCTACATTCATATATACAACCTCTAAACTTTTCGCCCAAACTTTCGCCCAAAATTTTCGCCCAAAATTTTGTTTTAACCCTTACCCTTACAGTACATCCCCAGTTAGAGTTTCTTGATTCATGTCGCATGAAAAGTGATTCTGAATAGAAACAACTGGGAAAAGGATGCTGGATAATTTATTTACTCTAGCCATGGAAAACTGATTTAAAGAATCTCTTTAAAGTTCAGATGCACTTTCAAAAAAAAAAATAAAATCACGATGCACGCTAATGAAACAAGAAGGACAAGCCTTCTGCTATTTTAGATATACTGTCTGATATTCTGCACTTTTGAAAAAGAGATCTTTTAGAAGCTTTCTGCCATACAAAAATATGAGAAAAAAAAAACAAACACCATGAAAAATGCTCCGATTCTGAGTAACCGGGCCTACTTCACCTAAGACGTGTTGAGGTTCGCGTCAAAAGGAAAAGGGAACTTTGATCTGTGGCACCGGGCCTACTTCACCTAAGACGTGTTGATGTTCGCGTAAAACAGTGACGGGTAGTGCAGCATCATGTGTGTAAAGAAAAAAAAAAGAAAAGGAAAAAAATATATAGTGATCCCAAAAGGGACATATCAATAAAGCAGACAAAAAGCTAGTGTGCATTGAACGCTCTAAGTAAGAAGTGCAGAATTGAAAGACATTTGTTCAGAATAACAAGTGGAGGATGCAATTGTCTTCACTGTGGACTTAGCATTACACATGCACAAGTGCTACTGAATTTTGATTAGAATTCTTGATCATGTTCCTAAGGCTAGTCTGTGGTAATTACTCCAGATTCCTGATCTTTAGTTAACTCTATGAAAGATGATCTGGAAATGAAGCATGAATATCTTTAAACTCTTGTTAGTCCTGACATTTTTCATTAATTACATTGCTAAGGGACTAGCAATGAGTAAGTTGGGGGGTGTGATAAGTGTGTATTTTCACGTTTTAATTCATGAATATCTGCATTTTTATGAGCTTAAAATATGATAAATATACACTTCTCACACTTACTATTGATTTTGTATCAAATATTTAATTTTCTGAAATTAAATAAATTTTTATGATAATTTTTATGTATTTATGCAGGCACGTAGTTCGAGAAAGCTCCAAGAAAAAGAAAAAAAAGAATAATAATATATATGTTCAACTGGGCCAAAAGCCCCGAAACTTGTTTAAAAAGATAAGAAAAAAATTAGAAAAAAAAAATAAAATTATTTGATATTTTTTTAGAATTTTCTAACTCTATACTAGATATATATATATATATATATATATATTATATATAATAAATAAAACAAAAAATAAAAAATAAAATTTCAAACCCGCCCCGCCCCCTTCCCGCCTTCGCCGCCCGGCACGGGCGACGAGGTCGGCGAAGAGGGCGAGGGGGGGGTGCGTGGCAACCTGCAGGCAAAGGCGGGCGGGGCCGGGCTCACACGCGGCGCGAAGGCGGGGCCGGGACACGCGGCGGGCGGTCGCGAGGCACGCGGGCGCAGCGTGCGCCACGCGCACACGCGGCAGGCGCAGAGGCGGGCGGGCGCACGGGGGTCCACCGGCAGGCGGCCGAACCCGGCCGAACCGGTCGGCTCGTTGCGCCGGCAGAGAGAGA
This sequence comes from Amorphophallus konjac, assembly GCA_022559845.1. Classification (NCBI taxonomy): domain Eukaryota; kingdom Viridiplantae; phylum Streptophyta; class Magnoliopsida; order Alismatales; family Araceae; genus Amorphophallus; species Amorphophallus konjac. The sequence goes on from JAHNEJ010002054.1 coordinate 201,895, forward strand.
AAAGAGAGAATAAGAGAGAAATAGAGAAGAAAAGGGGCTATAAAAATTCCAAAAAAATCCGAAAAAAATCAGAAAAAATGACAAAAGGTTCAGCACACTCCAGCCTACCAAGTTGGGTAAAAATTAGGTGCATTTGAGTGTTTTATATGAGCAAGAAGAGATTGTAAACCCTATATAAAGGGGGTATCACTTGTAATGAAGGGAGTTGGTTGTTAGAGTTAGAACTAGATGGCAAGGTTGCAAGGGAGAGAGAGCTAGCTTTGAGCATTTGTAATGTAAGTTCCTTAAATTTCTGAAGTTTTTGATTGTTGAAGTTGTGTTTTTCCAAGCTTTTGAAGGCAAATTTGTAAGTTGAATTTATTGCAATACAAGTTTCATTTTGGAATTCAGTCTTTTCATAGCCTTATTTCTCATTATTGTGATCCTCATTTCAAATTCTTGTCTTCATAAAAGTTGTTCCTTTTTAAGTTTTCTTCAACTTCTCTGTTTAGCATTTCTTCAAATTCGTCCAAATTCATAGAGTTAATACTCATTTTCTTAAGTGCTGTCCTGTGCATTTACTGTTCATCCGTGATGATACCTTCTTCCATTCATTCATTTTGAAGTCTTTCTAGTCCTCAAATAACTCTGAGTTCTTCATAAGAGTTGTTCCTCTCTTGTATCTCTAAGTTTTATTCTTCTTGCACTTTGTCAAATTCCTCTTCTTTTGAGGTTTAGAATTAAGTTTTCTAGGTGCTGGTTTTCTGTCAATTACTGTTCATCCGAACCAATAGGTCCTAGTTTTTCAAGTTTTTCCTTATCTTCCTTTCATTTTCTGTTTCTGTGTTCTTCATAAAAGTTCTTCCTTTTTCAATTCTCTACAACTTTTATGTTTTCAACTTTTTCTAATTCCATTCAGATTTCCCGTTATTTCATTTCTTCCAACCCCCATTTCCACTTGAATTCTGTTTTGTTTTCACCTTAAAGTTTCAAACTTGTTATCTGCAAACCCGTTCTTCTTAAGTGTTTCAAACATACCCGAAGCGGTGATTCTTCTTCAAATCCTCTCACGGCGTCGACTTCCTAGGCGGAACGATCATCATCAAAGGCTCGGCGTGGAAACGACGACGTTCTTCACTCAATTGGCTAAATTTTCTTTACTTATCCCTTGTCATTTCAAGTTGTAATTTCATTTCCGTTAGTTGTAATCGCACTCAAAACCCAAAAATTGGTTTTTCAAAACACAAGAATATTTTCCAACTAAGAAAAATAACCAAATTCCTTCCCCGTGGGATCGACCCGTACTTACCATTATACTCATGTTTTCAAATCCATAAGTGAGTGAGTGCGGTTATAAATATTTGAAATTTGTGTGGCACGGCAATTTTAACAACGACTGTCGAGCAGCATCACTCCGCCAGTCCGGTCGCTTTACCGCCAGTGGCTTCTTTGCCACGCTAGGGGAGGAGCAGCGAGTCACTGCTGCGGAGCAGGCGCCCAGAGGCGAGGCAGGTGCTACTGTACGGGGATCCCGGAGGCTTCTGAGGGACCCTCACCTCGGGGGAGAGGAGGAGAGTGCCCAGAGAGATGAGTGATGGTGAGGATTGGCGAGCTAGTGGACCCGCCACCTCTCTATGATTGTAGTGTTTGTGATAGCTTATGTAGAATTATGAATGGAGTGATTTGATTTTCTGCTGTTTATTTGTTCTTTTGTGCATTCCTTCTTCCCTACACTTCTTCTCCTTTGCACTGTTCCCATGTGATAGGTCTGCCGAGACTCCGCCTCGAGCGGAGAATCGCGTCTTGTTGTGACCATTTTCGACGGGAATCTGCCATCGAAGTCAATAATAACGGCCCTAGTTTCTTTTCCCGAATGCTGTGTCAAATTTTGCGGACGTCCTCCAAGTCATGATAGGGTATCCCTAGACAACATAGGGGCTATTCGTCCTATTCTTCGTTCAGTCAATCACCCTGTGCGAGCGGTGAAGCGACACATGGGACTGCTTGACAGGTGCCTCATTGCGAGGGCTATCATTGACAGGTGATGGAGGCAATCTTGTCCCGCACTCCTTCCATTTCTATAAATTCTTGTCCCTTTTATCCTCCCAGGTATATCGAGAGCTAACTCGAGGAGCACAATTTCTTACGGGAGAGGAGGAGTTCAAAATTCTGAGAGTTGGATGGAGGGCGAATCTTCCTATTCCTCGAAGAGAAGCAGGTCCAGTGGTAGTAGTTCCAGGAGGCTTTCAGACCTTGAAGGGCACTTCAGCGAAAGGGCCCAATCACAACTCGTAAGCCAAGTTTTCTTGCCCTTTTCTCATTCTTTCTTCCTTTCTTCTGACCAAACCTCACCCCCATTCCTTGTATGTGTAGGTTGTGATGAAATCACAAATCTTATGGGAGTTGGTAGTAGCAGCGTACAGGGGCCTCCCAGATTTTCAGAAGGCGAGGCTAGACGTGATGGGATTTGGTACCTTCCTTCGGATCGAGCCGATCCAGCTCGACCTAGTCCTGATCCAAGCCTTGTGTGAGAGATGGGACCCAGTGAGCCGGGCATTCCTGATGCCGTGGGGGCACATGGTGCCCAGCTTGGAGGATGTGGTCCGGATCACAAGCCTGAAAGTAGAGGGCGAGGCAGTGACCAGAGTCACTTACGCGGACTACAGAGAAGGTGCCCAGAAGTTACTGGGTTTGGACCTGGATGGTCGGAAAAACAGGTCGGTAGCTAGGGCGTCCCTGATGGATGCATTAGGGCTCACCGACACTCGTCGGCGGGACGATGAATCCTCAGAAGAGTTCACGGAAAGGATGGAAATAGGATGCCGTGCCGTGTACTGCACAGATTTTGGCGACTGGGAAAGATGCAACATAGATTTGAGGAGATTTCTCCTCTTCCTTTTGGGGAGATTGGTACTGAGCTCGAAAGGGGACGGTATCCAATGTTGCTTCCTGGAGCTGCTGTCAGACCTTGAAAGAGTAGGGTATTATGCCTGGGGAGCCGCCATGCTGGCACACTTGTTTGCAGGCCTATTCCAAGAAACGGATCATGAGATGACTGTGAGTGATTTCACACCATTCATCCAGGTATTTTTGGTTTTGCTTATTTTGTATTTTTTTTTGTGTTTTTGCAAAGTTCTGATGGCCTGCGCCGAGTAGCTGTGGAGCTATTATTACCTCCCTATGGGGAGAGCTCGACATTGGCGACCTGCGATGGTGCCGCTAGCCAGGCGGTGGGAACCCATCATGAGTGCGGATCCCCTAACCTACCAACTGATGGTGCCAAGGCGGGAGCTACAGGAGTTTCCTGCAGCGATGGTAAACTGGAGACCCTACTCAGACATGGTCGATGCTGACCAGCCGTGGGTTCTAGCGAGTCGTGCCCGGTTCGGACGGGAACTGTGGATGCACTGCCTGAATGAAATCGAGCCACTTCGGCTACGATTGGTTATGAGGACTTTAGGACTGGCTCAGGAATGGGTGGATACGGCTGCGCCACCTCGTGTCGGGAGAAAGACGCGGGGACCGGCGACCTGTATTGACTGGCGCGTGCGATTCCCCGAACAGTACGAAGATTGGCAACAGGGTGGCATGATTGTAGAATCGCAGGCGCGGGATAGCGAAGACTACTTGCGTCTATATAGGATAAAGTACCCAGAGCGGCTCCAACCCCGGGGACTTGTGGAGGTAGGTTTCCCCTTTTTCTCTTTTCTTCTTTCTCCTTTTTTTGATTTTCTGGTGAAAATGCTGACTTGTAAGGCTGCAGGATGTCCGGGATGCCATGATAGCGAATTTACGAACTCGCTTGGCAGAGATGGAACAACAGTTGGGCGATGCCTGCGGAGCTATGAGCACCTCGGTAGGTGTGCACTGCGTTCTTTAATTAAAACCCCAGATTCCAGATGTTGGCTGCTAATTCACGCGGTCGTAGCATGCCCAGATTGGCGCGGCTTCCCCAGCGACGGGAGTAGGTGGTGCCTCTTCCAGCTTGTGGATTCCCACCTCAGAACTTGACTCGCTTTATGAGCAACTTGCTCATGCCACGCAGCGTGCCGCAGAGGCAGAAGGGATGCTCTCTATACAGGTAAGAGTCTCAGCGTTGAGTTCTCCTTATTTATGCCTTATCGTGTATCTGAGATGGTACACTTGGCAGGAAAAGGAGACGGAAGAATCCCTTGGCCAAGCTGCGCAAAAGGAGGCTAGGATAGCAGAACTGGAGAGGGAACTGCGGCGTCATCCTGATGACGACTCCTCTAGGGATGCCGTGGAACTGAGGATCACTCTCCAGTTGGAGAGGGAAGACCGTGAGAGAGAACGTGCAGAGAGAGAAAGAGACGCGGAGAGAGAAAGAGCCAACAGATTGACTGAAAGGGAGGAACGAAGGGCCATGGAGGCCCAACTATTCGAACTCCGAATCAGCCTTGGCCTTGCTGAACTGTGGCTGAGAGATGGTGAGGAGCGCTACCGAAAAGCACGAGAGCGTGGCTTTCGTGTTGGTAGCTTCTCTGCTGCTTCCGTGGATCAACGTCGGGATGCGGGAATAGGAAGAGGAGTACAGAGCGGTAGGAGTACCGCTTTTCGTAGTTGGGTAGCACCTTTGAGAGTGTTTTATCCGGAGAGTAGTGGGACGAGTAATGCAGAGAGAGAGGGTGGAACTTGATGTAATTTTTTTTTGTTTTTGGAATAAAATACAAGGCTCGGTTTGTTTGTTTTTCACTTTTGCTTCTGTTGCCTGAGTCCCTGCACACATCACTGAAACAAACAAATCAGAGTTTCTATTCTGACTTGGCCCCTTGCTCAATAAGCAAATGGTCACTGTGACTGTCCTTGATAACTGGTCAAGGGGCCAAGCCTTTATTTAACGAAGGCAAGGGAAAGATGCGGTGATGATAAATGCGACAGGCAAGCACACGAATGCAAGCGGTATTAAAAGTGAGATGCTGCACGCAAATGTAATCATGCAAAATTGATTTGTTTTCTTTTTTATATTTGATATTTTTTTGTTTTATCATAAAAAGTTTTTTTTTGTTTGCAAATATGTACATTTCTCTTTTTCATTTTTTTTTGTGCTTTTATCATTTCAATTTTTTTATTGCTAACGCCCGGCAAGCACCCAAATGGTACCTGACCTTCGTGGGAACAGGGGTTTCTTACTAACCTCCCAAGTATCCTAAGTGCACATCTAGGTTGATTTGGGCCTCTAGACCCCTCGAATGATGATCCCGCCGACTAAGACTTACCCTGATGACAATACCGTCATGCCATGCTTAGGCTCCCAGTCGCTTCCGACCACAGGGATTCACCCAAAAGGTTTTTGAGGTAAATGATTTGCCCGACCCGGATCTGTTTCCTCACAACTCTAGATGGTATATGATGGAACACCCTGGAACCCTAACGACCAACCGCGCGACGCTGACCCGGAATCAGACGCCGTCGCACCCATAGGTGACGCGCTTGCATTGGCCTAAGCCCGAGGTTAAACAAGAAGACATCAAGGTGGTAAACAGGGGTCTTGACCAGCCAGAAACACGGAGACTCCTTCGCAGCGATAGCTTTTGCTTTTCAAAGTAGGCAACCAAATGTGTATATTAAAATAAGGTCGCAGACCCTAGGTAGTTTTCACCTTTCAGAAACTCCATCGAACTTTCATCTTTAGAGGGAGAAGGAAGAGCGTAGGGGATAAACCTCCTGAGAGGACCGGCAAAGCCGTTAACCCGGCGAGCGAATAAGGGCCCATCAACTCTTTCCTTTCAGACAACTTCAGACCAAATCTTGAGTATTTACATTCCACGGCCCCCTTTGTGGATTCAGACTTTTGCTTTGAGGGGTTCCGTTTATCGCACCAGGCACGGTCACGACCAGGCTTTTCTCTTGATTTTGATTTTGTATTTCTTTTTGTGAGGGAGATATAGTCGTTTGACGTTTGTGGGCTCCCTTTTCGTATGCCTGCGGGGACACTGCCCTCTTCTCGTGCTCTGATCGATGCTCGAGGAAATGGATCCTACTCTTGCCCTTGGGGTTTGAGTTTCGGTTTCTCATGCTCAGCGTTTTAAGGGCGCCGACTGTCTCATTTGGTCGAAGAGAAAAGAATAAAGATTACAGCTTCCGGAGATCTTCTGGGTGGGGCCCCACCGTAGGTGATGCTGCCAACTTTTTTGAATAAAATACATAAGTGAACACATGTTAGCTTCCTTCAAGCGAGCATAGGCCGACGTGGCCGGACAGGGGTCTCCACGGTTCTGGCAAACCAAGACCCGGTTCCTACCAAGCCTTAATGGGCCCTATCCTAACATGAAGGTTAGATGCAGGGACTTAACTATATGGTGACTGCCGGGCATCGGCATTTTGAATTTTCCATATTTTTAGTGGTTTTCAATATTTCTTTATTTTTTGATGTTTTTATCTTTTCATCATTTTTTTTGTTTGTGCTAAGGGTAGTATTTCTTAAGATAAAGCCCATTCCAAGGGTGGGATAACTCGGTCCCTTCGGCGTTGATTAGCTTGTAGGCGTTGCCAGGGTACACGGCTTGAATTACAAATGGTCCTTCCCAATTGGGTTGGAGTTTAGAACGCGGCCCTCCAGGTTTGACAAAAATTCTTTTTACGACTATCTCACCGACTTTGAATTTTCTCTCAACGACTTTCTTTTGGTAAAAGCGAGCGAGTCTATTTTGATACACACGCGCGTGTTCGGCAGCGGCCAGTCGCTTCTCATCTAAGAGTTCCAACTGGGCGAGGAGTGAATTACGACGATCGTCGAGGGGAAAGTCCTCGTCCAATTGTACCCTGAGAGAAGGGATCAGAGTCTCATATGGGACTACCACTTCCATACCATAAGTAAGGGCAAATGGAGTCTGCCCGGTGGGGGTACGGATTGAAGTGCGATAGGCCCATAGAGCTTCGATAAGCTTTTCTGGCCAGTCTGAAAACTTACTAGACTCGCAGGTTTTTTTGATGATTTTGAGCAATGTTTTATTGGTGGCCTCCGCTTGGCCGTTACCTTGTGGGTAATATGACGATGAATGATGCAATGCAATTGCGTACCTTTTGCAGAGGTCCTGTAGGTCCTGAGAAATGAATTGTGGCCCATTGTCGGTGACGATCGTGCTTGGGATGCCGAATCTGGCGAGAATGTTCTTCATGATGAACTTGCAGACTGTTGACGCCTTGATTTCCGCGTAAGCTTCGGCTTCGGCCCATTTGGTGAAGTATTCCGTCGCAGTAAGGATGAAAGATTTCTGCTTGGTGAGGGAATTGGGATCACCTAGGGGACCGATGATGTAGAATGCCCACATGGAGAAAGGTCATGGGGAGGATATTGGATGAAGTGAGGAAGATGGTGAATGGATTTTATCGGCGTGAAGTTGACACTTGACACACCTACGGACATAGACAGCACAATCCTCTTCCATAGTGGGCCAGTAAAAGCCTTGCCGAATGATCTTCTTGGCGAGCATCTGACTATTCACGTGGCCACCGCACACACCCGAGTGCGTCTCCTCCACACATTTCCAGACCTCATCGTCATCAAGACATCTTAACAGAACACCAGTAAGGCCTCTCTTATACAACAACCCTCCAACTAGGGCGGTTTATTTTAAATAAGTGGGGGATAAAACAAGATTTAGGTGAAAGATACCTAGAAGAATTTACAGGATGAGAAGAAATCAAAGAAATCAGTGAGGACTAAAGCCTCGGAAACAGTGTGAGAACGGGCAGGTGCCCGAGGAAGTTAACGTGGAAGGAACCGGGTCGAACCCGGGAGCGGGATCGGGAGGAATCAGAAATTGATGAATCGAGAGAGGCGGATCCGAAGGGTCCAGACGTAAAGGAGGAGAATCATGGGAAAATGAATCCGGAGGTTCCGGAGGAAGAAGATCATGAGGGACCCGATGCCCTGGGGTGTGTGTAAAAAGATAATTCAAAGGGGTGAAAAGAATGAAGGACGTGATGACTTGGAAGAACAAAAGGATAAATCGAAAGAAGGAGAGGCCCGGAGGTTCCAGGTGGATATGGGAAGGAAGGGCGCGATGCCCTGAGAGAGATGGAGAATAAGATAAGAAATCCGGAGGTTCCGGATGGGGGTGAGATATGGATAAAAACATGGAATTAAATAGGGAGGGGTCCGGAGGTTACGGACAGGGATGAACGTAGGGGTCCGGAAGCTCCGGACAACGAGGAATGTGAGGGTTCGGGGACCCTAGAGCAGAGGAGCTTGATGACTTAGATTTAGATGACGGGAGGCGTCTCCTTAACCAATGGACTGCCCATAAAAAGAAGTTGAATAGCAGCATGAGCAGTGATGGACCGGGATAGGAAGTGGATGAACTGATGTGGGCTCCTTCAACAAGGGATTTATTGTCCTTAAGCCTCACTTTATGCTTTTCCCTCTTCTTGGTAAATACTCTCTCATAGTGCGGCCCTTCAATCTTCAACATGAGTTCTCGGCCTCCTGGGTTTGCAGGCTGATCCCAATGATGTGCCCAGGCAGAAGGCCTCTTCTTTCTCTGACCAACCGGGTCCATTAGTACGGTCCGGGCCCACAGGCTCTCATTTGACGGACTTCTAATAAGGCATTCGTACATGAACGGTAACTCTCTTGGCAAAATATCAAAACAAAGATTTAAGAGCACCGCTTGTGAAGTAGGGATCTTGACATGAAATGGCTCCCTTGGAAAAAACTCCCGTGATAGATGAACGGTGTCCATCATTGGAAGTTGGATGCTCGTCATAAGGAGCTTCATTTTTGGGGCACCGCTCAAGGCTGTTGGAATATCACACGTGATCATGCTGGGTAACATAGGCGTTCGCCTCTTGCATGGAAGTTGGTGGTGAGTAGACATGATGTTAAAAGCTTCCAACAAGAACTGCCCTGACCCACCCCTGAGCATAGAGTTCATCATCTCCTCGGCAGTAGAATGTGTCATCACTATGCATGAGGAGAACCCCTTCTTTTGATTGGCCATTTGAACTATGACCGAACAAGGGGTAATAAGAGCCTTGAAAGCATGTTGGCCAATGAGTAATGTGATCGTGGTTATTTTGGCCCCTGATTTGGTCAGCACCAATTCCTGAGGGTCCTTCTTGATGGGCATTGGTGCAGATGGAAATTCGGCCTTCTCAAAGGTGACCGGCACAAGAACCCGAATCGGCATTCGGCAAATTAAATATTGGATCTTGAATGGCATTGCCGTGGCCAAATTCTTCTTGTCCGATTCTTGAACATCATCTTTGGCACATGTATTTGTAGAAAGACACCCACTCCGAGAGGTGGTGGAAGGAGGTGAGATTGAGACAACAGGCTCAACGGGTAATGGAGATTCAATGATGGGGGCTATAGGAAGGGTAAGTGGAGGTTGAGACACGACGGGCTTCTCCTTGTTCTTGAGAGGAGACGAGGTTGGCTCGTGTGCAACAATCAATGGGCCCGGCTCAGGGTTAATCACGGGTTTAGGTAAGGGGAGTGGAGGAATAGGAATGGTTGGATTCAGGGTTACAAGGCTAGTGGAGGTTTTAGGTGGAGACGATGGAGGATTACTCGGTTGGGAACAAGAGTTAGTGGAATGCTCAGTGGAAGCCAATGGTGTGGGGGTTATTTGTACAATTGAAGGGGTGACAATAGAAGGCTTAGTGCGTAAGAAGCGTCGGATTTTGGTGGTACGTGGGGGGTTAAGGGTAGAAGGTGATTCATGGTGCATTGATGCGGGTTGTTGGGGTGTAAACCCGTCATCGTGACACCATGATGACTCATAAGCAGGGGTAAAACTAGTGGCTTCATCCTGAGCAGGGGGTTCTTGTGGGAGCAGTGGAAAAGGGAAACGAAGAAAACTCGGAGTAGGTGTATATTCAAAATCTTCATAAATTTCATCATGTGCCATTTCTAATTCTTTATGATCATCAAGTTCAAATGGACGCCGTAGTGGAGGCACGTTGATGAGTGGAGATGGTGTATATTGACATGAAGGGTTTTGTGGATATGAATGCGGAGGCGGAGGGCCATATGAATGAGCGTAATGAATGAATGGTGGGTGGACGGCATCCACTTGATCGTTAAAACTTGGGAGAACTTCTTGCTCACTCATATCCCAGATGCCATACTCATCTCTTCTCTCCTTCCAATCCTTCTCCATTTTGGTAATATTATTCATGAAAGCGTGAAGGGGGTTGGCTTGAGGAGGGGAAGGAGGAAGAAATTTCCTCTCAATAACAGCCTGTAAGGCTCCAAGTTGAGAGCTGAGAGAGTCGACATGAGAAGCCATGAAATCCCAGGCATAGGGAACACTAGTGGAGGGGGAAGCTCCACTAACAGTGGCATGTATTCCATATGAGGACTTATAGGATGGGCCAATGTCCATGGGATGAACCTGTGGGTCAGGCTGATAGCCCCAGTCTGAGTTATAGACCCCGTAAGAGTCGTGACCTGGGTAACGCATTTGAGACCCATAACGGAAGGCATCGGCCTCGAAACAATTGTAATTATATTCAGCCATCCATCATGTTTTTCGAGAGCATAATAGCATACACCAACAAACGATCAGCAGAGATTAACACACAAGTGAATGCCTTACGTCTTTTTTTTGTGTTTTGATTTTGATGATTTTTTTGTGTTTTTAGCGAGATCCGAAGTTCACACAAAATGGGGACCCTAGTTTATTTTTATTTTACCGCCGTGTCAGCTAGGGTCTCTCGTCTCACCACGAATGAAATGACTAACTCCGGGGAACTTCAATGGTACAACCAGCCCAGTGAACGAAGAGGAGATTCTTCGATGTCGGGGACTTACGGAGGTCCCAGTGTAGGAGATTCTAGTCCGTTGAGAGGAATTCCCAAACGGAGAGTCCTTCCTTCACCGGGAAAGGGTGATCCTCAAAAAATGAAAAAAAGGATAGAAAAGAGGAATGGATGTATGCAATGGAATGCTGACAGATATATAGAGTGGGAAAACAACGGAAATAACAGACATATAATAAATAAAGAACCAATCAAAACTGACAGTGCTGCCGTGAGCACAACGGGGGCGCGCGCGGGCGCGAAGGTGGAGAGGCACGGGTGGTGCCGAACTTGCAAGGGTAGCCGAAAGGAAGCAGTAGATGTCCCACCGTGATCGCCAATCTGTGAGCGACGTCACGCGGTTCGGGGAAGAGCGGAGAGGACGCGGAGCGCGCGCGGGCTCCTCTTTTCTTTCTTTTTGGTGTTGGTGTTGCTGCAACACAGAAATAAGAGAAGAGAGAGAAGGGGCCACCACGGGAGATTGCTCCGGCGGGGCGAGCGGGACAAGTGTGATATAGCAAAATATGGGGTTTAAACGGCCATAGCGGGAAGTGACTCACCGCGGCCTCGGGGGGACGGGAATGGTGCAAAAATTAAATAACAAGAATTGAAACGGCCATTGGGGAAGTGACTCGCCGCGGCCTCGAGAATATGAGCAGATAATAAGATGACAGAATATAGAGAAAATACAAAGAGCGGGAATTTAAACGGCCATTGGGGAAGTGACTCGCCGCGGCCTCGAGAACACAAACAGATAAGAATATAACGTATAAGAACGTGAATTTAAACGGCCATTGGGGAAGTGACTCGCCGCGGCCTTGAGAACACAAATAGATAAGAATATAACATATAAGAACGGGAATTTAAACGGCCATTGGGGAAGTGACTCGCCGCGGCCTCGAGAATATGAGCAGAATATAACAGAGTATAAAGAGAATATAAGAACGGAAATTTAAACGGCCATTGGGGAAGTGACTCGCCGCGGCCTCGAAAATAAGATGTGATCGTCAGGGGCCGAAAGACCCCAAAATAAGAAAGTGATCGCGCCTACCTCAAGAGCGGGAGATGGCGGGTTGCTTCTTCCTCTCCCTCCGGCCGGCCGATGGAGAGGGCTTTCCTCGGCTACCCTTGCAAAACAACGACAAACAAATGACAAGTGGATTAGAAAGATGGAGGTGTAGTATTCAAATCCTTGCGATAAAAATAACGAAATGATGGCAAGACACACACCTGGTTGGTGTTATCTTTTAAACCCCTCTCGGACTCGAGTAGGAGGAAAATGAGATGATGGATGCAAGAAGTATAAAAGAAGAGGCGCCCTTATGAAGGGGGATAGAGGATGCGAGATGATGAATGTAAAAGAACTACGAAGAAAAAGGGGAAGAAAATGCTTATTGGATGAGCCGAGGGTGAAATCCGGCGGAGCTCCGGCAGCGTGGGGATGACGTGGAAGCGCGGTGGATGAAGACGACCTTCCTCTCGCGAGCGTGAGCACCCGAGAAGCCGGCAGAACCTCCACCTACAAAAGAACCCACGGGTTAGAAAATGACTCCGTAGCCTCTGGGCTCCGGCAGCCTATCGGATCACTTCTGAGCTCTCCCAGAACTGAGGGGGTGGGGCTCTATTTATAGAGCTCCGGAGGGTGGAGGCGTCCAGGACCCTGGACACCTCCATCAGGGCCGAAATAATATTTTATTCTATTTTTATTGATTTCTTTGGAATACTTTTGTGGAGGCATCCAGGGTCCCGGACGCCTCAAGCAGGTCCACCGAAAGGCGACGACGGCCGCACGCGGTTTGGCACAACGCGTGGTTTTGTGAGCGACGCCTCGTGATTCAGAAATGGGCGCGTCCAGCTGGCTGGACGTCTCTATAATTTGGATTTTTTCACACACGACAAACCGCCGTTCGGTGGCCGGCGCCCGTGAGGGTTTTGATGGAGGCGTCCAGGGGCCTGGACGCCTTCAAAATTATATTATTTTTTATTTTTCTTTTGTCTTTTATACCAGGGCTGGCATTTTGATTTTTTTATTTGTTTTTATGGAGGCGTCCAGGGGCCTGGACGCCTCCATTAATATGTATATATTTTTAATTATTTTTTGTCTTTTTTATGCCAAGTGGCATTTTATAAATATTTATTATTATTAGTTTTTATGGAGGCGTCCAGGGGCCTGGACGCCTCCATTAAAATAAATATATTTTTATTTATTTTCGGGCCCTGAGAAAATAATAAAATAATAAAATAAATTAAAAAGATGGGGGCGTCCAGGGGCCTGGACGCCCCCATAAAGACCCACCCGGGTCCTCAAATCAGGCGTTGGCGACCGCCCGGTAGACCCCCTTCTTGATTCCGGAACCTCCTGATGCGTCCGACTGGTGTTGATGCCGTCCGAATGCCGTGACGAGACGATTCCGGATGCCGAAAAAGGCAGAAGAAGACCCGAGAAAAGGAAGCACTCGAGTGATTCAAAATGCGTAAGCCGTTGTGGGACGTTATATAGTAATATGAGACTTTCTCAGGAGACGTCAGGAATGGCGTGTCTACAGTGGGCTTTCCAACTCTCTGACCAATTATGGATGTGTAAAATTATACGTCCGCATGTCCAGTCACGCCCCCGCACTGATGTCAAAGTCAAAAAGAGAAGACCCGGGGAGACTGGCCATCCAGGGCTCCGGGAGAATACTACCGTCCAATAAATCCCCACATTTGCACGGGTGCAATAAAAGACCAAGAAAGCACAGGATGCCCTCCTGAATTGATACACTGCTAAGGACCCACCCTCGAGTCCCAAACGGTGAAGGAATATCCCAAAGAGTTCAAAGTTCTCAACTCCTGAAGCAAAGCTCAAGGCCCTTCCCAACAACACATTCATTGTGCCCTCTAACGGCACACCCCGTGCCCCTCAGTGGCACACTGCCCTTAAAGCCTTCCACGGCACACTCATGAAGTGCCCCAGCGGCACACCCTCTAGGCAGCCCCCAGCGGCACGCCCTCGAAGTGCCTCCAGCGGCACATTGCCTGGACCAGCCCCCAGCGGCACACTCCATGGGGGGGGTGCTTCCAGCGGCACACCCTTCAAGTGCCCTTCAATGACACAGCCTTCATGCCCCTCCAGCGGCACAGTGGCTCTGGCCCTCCAGCGGCACACCAAATGTGCCTTCCAGCGGCACGAATCTTTCTGCCCTTCAACAGCACACCTTTGGGCGCCATTCAACGGCACACTTCAGTCAGCTTCCAACGGCACAGCGTTGCAACCGCCAGGACGGTATAGACCGGCAAGAGGCACAATGGTCAATAGGTGGGACCCTTGGCGTGCAGCTTGGCCACCTCGACGCCAGCTAACGCCCTGCCATCATGTCGCCCCTTGATTCGGCTATGGTACTTCTACCTGACGAAGATGGGACTCGGGTCAACCTCGGATGGCAGCGCCATCATGAGGTTCCCCCGTCAATGGCACACATATAAAAGGCCCCCCACGAAGAGAAGAAAAAAAAAAGAAGAGGTGGCATCCAAGGCCAACCCGTCCGAAGAGAATAGCACATGAGAAGAAAAAGAAAAGAAGAAGAAGGTAGAGGAGAGCCCGGAGAGAAGGAGAGATTGTGTTGTGTAGTGGAGGGGGAGGGATGGCAGTGAAGGGAACGATCACCCTTCCTCATCCTAACCCTCTCCCCAAACTTTTCTTCCTTTCTCTTCCCCGTTTCTCTCCCCCGTTCGTTTGAATGTACTGTATCATGTTGGGCCTTCAGGCCATGATCTTAGTCATTTTGAGTTTATCATGAATGAAGCACCTTTTGGCTTTGCCCTATTCTGTTGCATTTGTTGTTTTCTTCCCATGGGTGGTCTGTGATCTTTGTTGCATGCTCCCTCAGTTTCCTAACTCCATGTTTCGTTGGTTCTCCCATGTGGTTGGCCTGCATAGGCAGACGATTAGTGCTTCTAGCTGGATGATACAAGGTTAGCCTCCCCCTCCTTTTGGTGATGCTCTGCAATGCAATCCCTCTTTCCTTCCCATGCAGCCCGTTGAAGTTTTGTGGTCCTCTACTTGGCGTGCATCACCCACCTACTGGCTAGAAGACTCCTCAACCTTTCCTCCAAAGTCCACAGTGCACACACACCCATTCAAGCCCCTTAGTCATCACACTACTTAGGCCGTTTAGCGGCACACCTCCTTTTGTTCGCCCAGCGGTACGCCTCCCCGGGCTTGCCCAACGGCACACTCTTCTCATTTGTCTGCCTAGCGGTACGCTTCCCCTCGTTTACCCAACGGCACACTCTCACCAGCCGCCAGTGGTACACCCTTGGCCTGCTCAACGGCACACCTCCCCTATTGGCCTGCTCAGCGACACACCTCCCCTTGGACTGCTAGCCCTGCACACCTTGGCTGTCACTTCTTCGGTGCATTCATAGCTTGCATCTGTCCACTACTTTCTCGTTCAACGTTTTCTCCGAGTTTTTCGAAGTTTCCCCAAAGGTGACTGCCTAGGCACACACCTTAGTTGTTGGTTCATATCACTCCCAGTGGGCATGTTCCTTATATTCCCTTACCATCTGGGTCAAGGAGAGATGATGCCGAATTTTTGTCAGAAATAGTAATAAGTTAAAAGATGAAAAGAAGCAACGAACACACAGACTAAGTAACAATAAAACATTCTAACCAAGATAAAGGAACTATGCAAGGCTCCAGGAATTGGACTGAACAAGACTCAAAGAACTGCACTACTGAACATGACTTGGGATTCAATCACATGACAGGGAAATTGAAAGCTTAACCATCAGAGATTCTTCATCAGAATTGCATGAACAAGGGACCCTCCCTTGAACTCTGCTACACCTCTCAACCCTCCAGCAGTACACTCCCCTTAACCCGCCAGTGGTACACTCCCCTTTGCCCTCTAAAGCGGTACATCCCTCAATCCTCCAGCGGTACACTCCCCTCAATCCTCCAGCGGTACACACCTCTTACCCCTCCAATGGTACACCTCCCTCAACCTTCCAGCGGTACACCTCCCTTAACCCTCCAGCGGTACACTCCCCTTTGCCCTCTAAAGCGGTACATCCCTCAATTCTCCAACGGTGCGCCCCTCAGACTCTCAGCGGCACGCTCAATCTCTGCTCCACCATACCTCCAATCAGAAGAGGGAGAACATAATAATAATGATGATAAAAAGGGAGGCAATTTGTGCTATGATAATAATGAAAAGGGGGGTGGTTCTAATCAAGATAAGAAAAAAAATTAATAACAAAAGGGTCATAATAATAAAAAGGGTAATAATGAACAGGAGAAGAGCTCATGGTCTGTGGGTGATAAAAGGCAATCAACAAAGAGAGGGTAATGTCAATAAATAAATGATAATAACAAACATTGACAATCATCATGAACACAATGGTATGGCCCTCGTCTCTCCTTCTCAGATTCCGAACCTAGGAATATTAATGATGCCCTTGTAGGCCGAGCTTCCGGGAGTTCTCTCTCTCATTATGGTCACCGCCCGGCCTTGCCTTCGGCCAATATCTCATCAGGGCCCCCTCTCTCACCGGGATCTGATTTTCCCCCTTGCATTGAAATTGCCATCTCCTGGCAGACATTTGCACGGATTCGTCCCCCGTCACCGTCTTATTTTTCGTATGGATTTTTTATCCGAACATGGAGTGGTCCGTCGATGACCGACACAATCTGAGTGCTCATGCCCCAATACGGGCTTTCTGCATAGCCCGACTACCTTTTTTCTTCATGTATCAATTAGCAATTCATTTGGTCGTCGAGCCCTTATTTTCGGCAATTAATCAAGGGTATTCCTCTCTCCGAGGGGATGTAAATGACGTTGTGACCTTTATGGCATAACGGATCTCAGTCCCGACCCGAACCACACAATCGCATGACTGAGTCAGATCGAGCGCACCATGGGCTTCTATGAAGCCCGAACAAGTCGTCACTTTGTGACTTACACGCCCACGCATTTAATAAACCCTAATAAAACCGATAAACCCATAGAACAAAAGAGATATGAATAATAATTGCGTCCACAAGTCTGGCACGCCCGGTGGGACCAGATCACCCTTCATCTCTTTACCAGAATTAAGGGCTCCACGGCCCCCTTCTTGTAATACTAATTCTGTGATTTGTAAACGCAGGTTGCATTCCGGACGTCAGGATGGCCCTCGCTTTCGGCCAGCAGCCCGTCGAAAGCCATGTCCGGAACGGCTACTTTTCCGTCCCTCTCACCTTCGGGAGCTTCCCTCCTTCAGTTGGATTCCCCAACTTCTTGAGAGTGGACTTCACGAACCTGCTAGACGTCGAGACGTCTGACGGGATCGAAAGCAACGCCTCCATCCAGGGGGCCACCAAAGCTGCTGCCGGCCAACCAATGGCCGAATCTCCCAAGACCGTCCCCGTGAGGACGCTGAGCTGCAACGTGCACCACGTGCACCATACTACCGGCCCGTCTCGCCAGGGTTCGACTTCCCACCAGAGAAGGCTCCGGAGGAGCCACGCCACCACATCACCCCGAGGCCGGTTCTCCAGCACCAGCAAATCTGCTGTCATCGGGACCGTCCGAGTCCACCTCACTAAACCACGCTCCGAGATGATCCCGGAGCGCGTTGCCCCCGCCGTACCAGTGCGTAACTCCTTCCTGCCACTAGAGAAGATGAAGGGCAAGATGACGCCCGCAACTCCAGCCACCGCACCACAACATCAACCGGCCGCTAGGCCGACCAAGGGCAAGCAGACATGGGTTCCCAAGGCGGCCCGGTTCACTTCACCAACTCGGGCGGGGCCCAACACCTTTCGCCCGGCAAGGGCTTAACAGGCAGACCGAGTTAGGACATCGACCCATGCACACCAGCCGGCACTGGTCACACTGTCCCTGCCATAGAACACCCGCCATCGACACCACCAACGTCACTATCAGGCTGCCCGTGCGGAACCTGCAACCCACATGCCCGTTGCTGTCAATAGGGTAACATCACCGGCTTCTCCCCCTGATCAAGACTGGGAAGGAGTGGAGTAGGCCATGAAAAACTACTTGCGGGGCCCGGGGAGCACTCCCCTACGTCGCCAGAGACTACTGGGGGCAGTGGCCTCTGCATTTGAAGAAGAAGAAACCCGACCCGTGCCTAGTGCCGAGTCAAGGAAATGCTCTGAAGAGTGTTATCTGTCCCCGCTGAGGGAGGAAGTGAGGCCACGAGAGTCGATCTTTGACAGACTGGTCTTCCCGGGCAGGACGTTGAGAAGAATGGCGAGAAAAGGTAGAGACCTAAGGGTCTATACTTGCAACATGGCAGGAGTATTCGGCCGGTACAGGGTCTTACCGACCGAGCCTGAGGAAATGGCCAGACTTGCAGCAAGGCCAGGACCTCTCACCAGAAGAGGGAAAGCAGCAACTGAGAAGACACAAGCTCACACTGAAGGAGCTGGCTATGGGGAATCGTCAATGGCCCTAGCTGCCAATGTCATTACTGAAGGCACCACGGGAGGACCGCCCACGTCGTCCGAGGAGACGCCAGCTGAAGAAAGAGGGGGCACCCCTAGCCTCTCCATAAGTGACCCCGCTGTATTACATATGATGCAGCAATATCAGAGGGAGATCGAGTTGTTAAGAAAGTAGTTGACCGACAGGGCTGCTCAGCCCTCAACATCCGGGCAGACTGAAGCATTACCAGAGACCCCTGGAGGCAACGCTCAGGCCTCGGAAGCTTCTCCGTAGGCGACGGTGTCTCCACCGATCCCCATCTACACCGGGGGCACACCCCTGCATCAGCCACAGCATACAACTCCGGCCCCGCCGCAGAACTTGCCATTCCAGGGGTCCACCATTGCACCTCAGGGGACAGTGTTAACAACGCCGCTGGCGCAACCGGCTCATTTCTACCCGAACCCGGTTGACCCAGCGACGGTGAACAGACTGATGCTGGAACAGATGATAGACATGAAGCTGGCAGAAAGGAGCGATGGCGATCACACGCCCTTCGATGTGTATCGGGTACCCTATCCGGCACACTATGCTGCCAGGAGGCTCCCGGCCGGCATCACCAAGCCGCCGAAATTTGAAAAGTTTAATGGGCAAGGGTCTCCAAGGAGCACATTGTCTACTATGTGAATGTTATGGGGGACCTAGCTACAGATGAAGCCTACCTACTCAAATTATTTGGCTCGACACTTATCGGGCTTGCTTTTGAGTGGTACTCGAGCTTGCCCACCGGGTCCATTGCAGATTGGCCCGACATGCAGAAGAAATTCAAAGAAAGGTTCTACATGTTGTGTCCCTGAGGTCATTTGAGTCATTTTGTGCTCACTTGGGTCATTCGACATCATTCTATAGTCATATGAGTTCTATGGTACTCTTGGTTTTGATAATGGCTAAACACTATTAGTCATTCATATCTTCCACTCTCATGTGATTGACATACGTGATGTTTTTATTCATGACAGATATGCCAATGAATGGATAAGGAATCAAGTGGCAATGGCCAAAGTGAAAGCTCATTGATCGCGCCCAAGGATGCAAATCTCATCTCTCTTACAAGCAAAAGTCGACATTTCATATTCGGCTCGTCACTCATCCAAGGTCAATGCACAAAGAAGTATAGCCAAGAGAATCCAAGGTTAAAGACTCAGTCGATACCTTCTAGACTATCAAGGGTGATGCCACAAACATGCACAGGCTGCTAATGGAGTTGAACGACGGAGCTGAAGCGGATAACGGACCGACCCGGGCAATCCCAGAATCAGCCCAGCTGGCGGTCGACCGCCAGCACAGGGGCGGTCGACCGCCCCAGCCAGCATCCGCCAGAATGTGTGTCTTTCAGTAGCGGTCGACCGCCAGCCATTAGCGGTCGACCGAAAATTCCAGGGACTAATCCTCTACAACGATTCTCAGTGGAGGTCGATAGCCAGAAGCCACAGGTCGACCGCCAGCCCTGATGCAGCCATGTTTGACTTCGAATTCCACCTCGTGGCCAGCCCCTTTCCATGAATTTGTTTAATCAAAACTCACCTAATCTTCCATGATTTGTGGATCTGATCTGGGGGGTGTCTATGGACAATTCAAGGTCTATAAAACCAACACATGAAGGGTTAGAAACCCTAATGCTTCAAGGGGATTCAAGGGAGGCTACAAGGGTGAGAGGAGTTTGAGTACTGTAGCCGTGAACAGTACTCCGTGAAGAACTCCTCATCCATTCCAAGGCATTCAAGTCCAGATCTGAAGCCATCTCAACCTCCAAGGAAGAAGAAGCAATCAAGACTCTCAAGGGTGATCTAAACTGCATCCTTCTTCCTCTTCATCAATTCAAGAGGATCAAAAGGAAGATCAAAGCTACATCCAACACTCTCCATCAACTCAAGGTGATTCAAGTTCATATCATAATCCAGCAACCTCCAAGGAAGAGTAGAAGCAAGAAAGGCTAATAAGGGAGATCAAAGAAGGCTGCAAGGGTGTGTTCAAGGGAGAGGAGTTCGAGTACTGTAGCTGTGAACAGTACTCCGAGAAGAAGTCCTTCATCAAATCTCCAAGTGATTCAAGCTACTTCAAAAGAAGATTCAAGTCCCAGCAATCTCAGACAAGATCCTTTCTCTTTGAGCATATTTCATATCTTGTTTGAGTGTTTTCATATCTTGTTCTTTTCCATTTCATTCAAACATTTGGAACTGAAGATCGTCCCTACCGGTAGTTAATAGGAAGGCAATCGGAAGTTGTCCGATCTGCGGTGTTGACGTCCCTACCTGTGGTTAGTAGGAAGGCAATCGGAGGTCTTTCTGATTTGCGGTTCAGTCCGTGGCACTAGTGAAGCCTCACCAGATTTGGTGAGAGGTGGACGTAGGACTGGGGATTCAGTCCGAACCACCTTAAAATATTGTGTGTTGTGGTTTGTTTATATGATTGCTCATTCTAGATGCATGCTTAGGTTCGAATCGATATATTGGATTGCTCATCGTGCCAAGTGAATCATAGTGTTCTTCGATAAGCTAGTTATATTCCGCTGCAATTTATCTTATCTAGCTATATAGAGGGTTGCATTGCGAAAAGAGGGGCAGATCTATTCATCCCTCCCCTCTAGATCCGCTGTCCATTACACAACAAGTGGTATCAGAGCCTAATCTCTCATTATGGGGTCCAACGACCTTGAGGGAAATGGTGGATCAGCGTCTAAGGGTTATTTACCTGAAGGACATTCTGTGAATAGGCCTCCTTATTTCACTGGATCTAATTATCCCTATTGGAAACATCGTATGCAGGTGTTCATTCGCGCCGAAGACTATGAACTTTGGCGAGTGATCAGCAAAGGTCCGTATGAGCTTACGGATAATGAGGACTTGTGGACCAAAGAACATATAAGGTAATCCACTGTCAACTGGAGTGCCAAACACATCATGCAATGCTCACTCCATCCAGTTGAATTCTCAAGAGTGGCTACCTATGCATCTGCAAAACTAATGTGGGACAAGTTAGAGGTAATCTACGAAGGAACCTCTCAGGTACGAGAAATAAACGCCAACATTTTAGTTTCTGAATATGAAATGTTCCGCATGTAGCCTGATGAATCAATTCAAGATATGTATGCTCGATTGACTGTGCTTACTAATAGTTTAACTGATTTAGGAAAGAAATATTCAGAGCAAGAAATTGTAAGAAAAATTCTCAGATCGTTAACTCCAGCATGGCACACAAAGGCTACCGTGGTTGAAGAATCGAGAGATCTCGCAACTACCAAGGTAGATGAACTCATTGGGTCATTGATGACCTATGAGATCAACCTCAAGAACAAAGAGGCTGATGCACCTAAGAAG